>SNQJ01S0028030.1:61249-75611 GCA_010110895.2 Picea sitchensis | reverse complement strand
GGAATGAGGGCTCCGCTTTGTAAAATTACATATTCTGTATGTATAAATTATGTTGTCCAGGAACCTTTCATTTCATAAATTTCAATTTCTATTGTGTCCACGATCCCTTCTTTTAAAGAAAACTAAGTCAGGAATGCTATTTTTTTTTTTTTTTTTGTCAACAAACATATGCCTCCATCCGCTACTGACTGCCAGAAGGATATTTTATTTGAGCAGGGGCCGTAAATGTTCAAAAGAGCAAGGTCACAATTATCACAGTTGAGCTTACCTGTTAAAAGAATACCAACATTTGTAATAAAGGGAGTTAACTCAAAGTAAACAAGATCACAGGCGACCAGCAGACCCCCTGAGGTACCCAATGTGTTTACCACACTAGAATACCAATTCAGACGAAGAGTAAGAAGGAAATTTATAGCTTTCAGGGCCAGAGCTAAAGTCTCTTGCAGAAAAATAATCCTTGGCTGATACTTATCCAGAAGTCTCCTAAGTGAGGCCACTTTGAGAGGGCCTTCGATCCCTCGAAATTTTAAAGAGAGAAGTAGAATCATTTAGTTCTAGCCATGGCTTTATATGCTCTAAGAGGCCTACATTATGTGGAAGGAGTAATAGGTAAGTCAGTCTAAGAAGCTAAGGCCGCCTACTTTTTTCGGGAGCTTCTGGTTTTTATAGGTGAGTGTTCAATGCTTAAAACCTAGGACCAAGTAAAGTCTTTGCCCATACCGAGTGAAGGACCCCCGGATGTTGACACCTCTGAGCCCTCAATAGGATTTATGATAGCTCTCCCAGAAAAAATAGGAAGTTTAATGGCAGAGGTAGGTTCATGAGAATGAGGCATAAGTGAGTTTAGGACAGCTCTAAGAGAAGGCTCATCTACCTCCTCTTCTCTATAGCCAGCATGTAAAGGAGAATATGAAGGGCTCGACAAAGATGGATCAGAAAGGGAAAAGGCCAAGTGTGTGTTACTAGAAGAAGAAGTCCGCATCTCGCGAGAAGACGGAGGGGGAAAACTAGTTAGGTTAGGGAGGCCAAGACCCACCCCCAAAGAAGTAAAATCCTCAGACTGTGTGGGAAAAGGAAGGGAGGTTTCTAGTGTGGACTCCAAAGAAGGGAAACGAGGAGAATCCAGGTGTTCAAAGTGGCGAGGAGAGTTTGTCAAGGCACGATCAAGGGGTGATACTCATAGAAGGTGCGACGATCAAAACTTGGAAAAATTCGATGGTTTAATAAAGGTCATGAGTGGATGTTTTAATAAAGGTGGGATATTAATTTAATATGGAAAAGGTGATACTCATACAAGGTGCGACGGTCAAAACTTGGAAACATTTGATGGTTTAACAAGTGCTGCATGGAAGCGTAGTCCCTGCTAGGTTGGGATGGGAGTAAATGCAACCTAGTACAGACATGTGGCTAGAAAGTTGAAATACATGTGGTTTGAATGCAGAACATAGTATTCCCAAATTAGTTCTTCCTGAAAAATAAAAAAATTATCAACATTTGAAAGGTTGTTGGACACAAAAAATTTAGCATTACTGAATTAGTTATCTTTAAAACAAGGGCTCCTGGATACAAAATAAATTGAAATTTATGAAATTATAGGTTACTGGACAACATAAATTATACATAAAAAAAATGTAATTTTATAAAGTAGATATTTAGTTTTATACATAGGAAATATGTACTTTTATAATGTATCGCGGGTTGTCGGGCTGGTGGGGTCAAATTTGGGCCTCTGATGTTCCGTGCCCTACAAATAGCACCGACAATTCCACGATACACAAATTGAGAAGTGGAGTTGTGGACTATAGAAATTTATCAAAAATATATAAAAGTACATACGAAAGATGTACTTTTATAAAGTAGATACCCTCGTTGCATACTTAGCCAGTTTTTGGATCGCGGGTTTTCGGGCTGGCGGGCTCAAAATTGGGCCTCAGATGTTCTGTGCACTACAAATAGGACCGACAATTCTGCGATATACAAAATGAAATGCGAAGTCGCAGACTATAGAAATTTACCAGCAATTAATAATGTCTGTTACATATATCTGGAAATTACATGAACATTTAAAAACATATAATAGAATAGTAATAACGTCTATTACATAGGTTCGTGGAGAAAAAAACAAAAAAAAATTAGCATTCCCGAATTATTTTGCTTTAAAACTAAGGCTTTTCTTGGACCAAAAAAATATAGCATTGCCGAATTAGTTTTGTTTGCACACGTTTTATAGAGCATGCACGGAGCCCTCATTCCATACTTAGGCAGTTTTTGGATCGTGGGTAAAATGGACCTCTGTTGTTCCGTGCCCTACAAATAGCACTGAGAGTTCCGCGATATACAAATTGACAAGCGGACTTGCGAAGTATAGAAACTTATTATAAAATAAATAATGTTTGTTACATATCTCCGGAAATTACATGAACATTTAAAAAGATACAATAGAATAGTATTAACGTCGGTAACATAGTTTCGTGGAGTTCCCAAACTAGTTTTCTTTAAAGAAAAGGGTTTTGAACATAAGAGAAATCGAAATCTATCAAAGTATTGGTTCTTAGACACCCAAAAACTTAGGATACAATAGAATAGTAAGAACGTCGTTCAAGACAAAAAAATTAGCATACAACAAGGCAAAAGAAATGTTGCAGATCCGAATTAGTTTTTTTTGGAACAAACAAGAAAGGTTCCTGGAAACCCAAAATTTTGTATACAATAAAGGCATTGTCGAATCAGTTTTCTTTGGAATTTATCAAAAATCAATAATGTCTGTTACATGTTTCTGGAAATTTAAATGTGTTTGTCATATAGACTGGGATTGGGGCTCCCATGGACCATACAAAGAAATAAGTACAAGAATTAGGAACGTCGAAAGAAGAAGTGCACGTTGGTGGAGAGGAAGCCCTGAAAAGAAGAAGTTGGAAGTTATCAGTCTTTGGTTACAATTTTCTATTTAAAGAGGTCATAAGTGGATTGATAAAGAAAACAAGATGACAACATAGAGTTAAACTGGATTGATAAAGAAAAGAAGATGCTAGTATAGACTTACTATGAAGCCGATGCGTTTTTGTTGCTGTTGTCGATGGTCAGTGGAGTCCTGTTGACCGGTTGTAGCCCTTCCTAGACGAAGTTGTCCATTCTCTGTTGGAACCATTCTTCGATGTTGCTTTTCATGGGTGTTGTGTTGATTTCTTCCTGGATTTCTATGTCGTAGAGGTCATTTTCTAATTTCCTTAGATCCATTGAAATACTATGCAGACTCTGTTCAATTTCTTCATTATGTGTTGCATAGTTCAGTACCCAACGCTCGAGCTCATTTAGACGATGTTCGAGTATGTTGTAAAACTTTTCGAAAGACAACCCTTTAAAATATCAAATTTTTCCTGGAAGGCTTCTTTGGTGATTGACAAGGATTTGAGAATTAAGTTTGGATCTTGAACCTCGTTGGTAGTTCCGGCTAAGTCCATCTAGAGCAGGCTTGTGAATAAATCTTCCTTTTCTGATATGACTTGTTTACATGATTTGACAATGAGCTCCAGGTTGTTAACTTTCTTTTGCCAACATGCTTTTACTTTTTTGGTCCTCTTTGGGGAGGGGAGTTTCTCTTGTCTTCTTTTTAGTTCAGATGTTTTGACAACATAGTTGGAAAAATGGGCCAGCACCTAATCATAGAAATGCTGATCATTTTTAAAATTCACCTCCAAATGATGCAGGAATTCATTGGCCTTCTTTCCAAAGGAAACTACATTTTGCGATGTTTCCCAGGCTTCTGTAACTAGCTGCATTCTTTTGTTGATGTTATTCTCTACAAGGGCTCTAGAGCATGCAAGGAGGGTAAAGGATACTTTCATCTTGGCTGCAGTAGTAGCAGGCACGATTTTTGCCAAAGGACTGACAAATTCTGGGGTTGCAATGAAAGCCTGCTCAAATTCGTTGAGGCGGTCTTTGAGATTAACATTTTCCGTCTCAATTCCTCCAATGGAATGAGAAATAATTTCACCAGTTACCTGGTAAAATGAGGATATTTGGGATGGCTGCATTTCACTAAATTTAATCTCTGTGCGAGATTTGTCTTTCCTGTTTGTTACATCTCTCTTTTCAATGACCATACTTTTAGATTGGCTGTCAAAAATAGCGCTCTGGATTACGAAGGATTCTTCTATGTCAAAAAAATCGATCTCAGATATTTCCACCGCAGACGACCCAATTTTCTGCATGTGCTCAGTTTCAATATCAAGTTGCAGTTTTCTACTTTCAATTTTGGGTTCCTCCGCCTGCCCTGCATTGTTTTTTCTCTTCTTCATCAGTGGAATTTTGTGAGAAATATCAATATTTATGCAAGAAGGGTTCTTATATCCTCCTCTGTTCAAAGATTCATGGGTTGCTTTCTTACTGGGGTGGACCGTCGAAGCGATTCTCCGTGATCTCGTGCTCTTGGGAGTGCTGGTGGGGGACTGGGTACTCTTCTCACCGGATACTTTTCAATGTTGTATGTAGAATTCAGTCGTGCTTTGTAATGTCTCTGCGTCACAATCGACAGAAGTAGGATTGGGGTCAGGTGTCTATGGATAAAAGAGGTTTTAAAGCCAACAACCAGTGAATGTTATCGAAAAATTCCATTAGGGTCAAACCCCTTTAGCCTTTCTGCGTACGTTAGGTTCAATTTCTTGAAATGGGTGGAAAAATCGTCAATATTGTTGATGTTTCTGCACATGAAGTCTCCGACTTTCCAGGGCAGAGGAATGAACTGGTTTTTTTTCTTGTCATGGAAAAAATGCAACTAGTGGTTGTATTGTCTTGCTATTTCCGCAACAAACATCTTGTCCGTGATGTGGCATGGAAGGAAGGCAGGATTTTCCTTAGAGACAAAGACCATGAGGACACTGTGATTTTCCTCTTGCTCAAGTCTGCCCTTCCTGTTCAAAAACTTGGTTTCCTGACCAGACATCTGCGAAGCATCCTTTCTTACAATAAATCTTTGAAAACTGAGACAAAGACATTAAAAAATTCATAAAAACAATGGGAGGCCTTGTGCCTCCACAGAGCCTCGTACCATAATGTTACTGGATCAAATCCACAGTTTATTTTATTGGAGAGAGAAAGTTTTGGAAATGGGTAGCAATGCAAAATTGTGAAAATCAAGTAGGATGACATATAAAATTTATTTGATTCTTTGAATCATGACAACTGGGAATAGAGCTCAATGGAAATTAGCTTCCCCCAATCGAAAATGTATTGTTCCTTGACTGTTAAATACAAAATATAAATAATTATATGGGAAATTATTGTCGTGGATGCCTGTCCCGTTATTCTTGTAAACAACCAAGCAATTTCCCGGAATGGATTTCTAAAGGAACTTACCTGCAACCTTGTGATATATTTAGGTGTTGTCGGGTCCTCGAGGAAGTCGGCTAAGATTTCCAAACCATTATGATGTTTTTCTAGAAACCTCTTGCAGTCTTGTCCTTAGAACACCAATGTTGGCTCCGACAATTTTAACATCTCGCGGAAGACCTGAGGTGACAAAGAAACAGGAGAATGGTCGCGCAATGGAATAATTGTTTGGCCTGGAATATATTTTTCTGCGCACCAAGAGACCATCTCCTTACAGTAAAAAACCTTAGGGATGCAACCTGCACGAGCGATTCCAGAGGTCCAAATCACTTCATTCTGGGCGGAATGGGATGAATAGTAAAAGAATGCCCTGGACCACTGGAATTTCTGGTCGTCGTGTGCAAACATATTTACTATATCTCCACAAAAATGTTGTCGACCTGCTGCCATAAGTCTACAAGAACGTTTCTTTGCTCCATGCGATGAATTAAATGAAAAGGTGGAAGGGATAATATAACCCTGCACAAATTTTGGTCCAAAGCGTGTGAATGGGAAATGTCCTCGACACTTTCGTTGATTAATGAAAATTTGGACGGCTATTGCATGATGCATTGTTAACATTATACACTAGTAATTGCATACATAGAAATGTGAACATGACGGATATTGCAATGAGCGATTAAGCATTGCAGATATCTTGAGCGGCCCAACACGATGACGTGTGTTCGAGATGAACAATTGGAAGGGACAAAACAACTCTCCCCACATCTTGGTTTAAAGCGTAATAATGGGAGATCTCCTCGAGCGATTCACCCATTAATGATAATGTTGGCGGTTCCTACATGGTCAGTTGTTAGCACGAAAGGTTTCTAATTGAATATTAAGAAAGTACGGAGGTCGCGAGCACAGGAAAAAACAGTTGCAAAATAGGGTATGGTAGGAGAGGAAGTTAGGACAACCCAAAGGGTATGGTAGGACAACCTAGAGGGTAATTTGTATATGACTAGTAAGAGCATAACCAATGTATATCAGGAAGGACAAGAAGTTAGTGGGGATTCAAGGTAGTGAGAGATACTTTGAAACATTTGTGAGTTGTGGTAGAGTGAAGCTTGCGAGTTCGAAGAGACCGTGCTGGAATTGTAGATCACAGAAGTTTTGAGTGCAAGATGTACACGACACAACAAGAAGCAGAGTTTGAAACCACGAACCCGCATACCATGGCCATAAAATTGGCCAAGTATGGAAAGCAACAGTGGTCGTTCGGATTCGTCATGTGATTATATAGATGGAGATAAATATATGTCAACCCGCCAACGCTAGAACCTGCGATCATAGAAATGAAACTAAGGAATGCGCTTGCTAGTATGAATACTATTTAGATAGTTAGAATTCCATTAATAAATTATCATTCCTATAATATTCTTATGGAGTACTAAGGAATGCTAATTTTTTGTGTTTTTCTTATCAACAAACCTATGTAACAGACATTACCACTATTTTTTACAATTCAAATAGTCCGAACTCCGCTTGTCAATTTGTATATTGCAGAACTCTGGGTATTATTTGTAGACCACGGAACAACAGAGGCCCAGTTTTCAGCTCGCCAGCCCAAGAACCCGCGATGCAAAAACTGGCTAAGTATGAATTCATGGCTTCGTGCATGCTCTATAAAATGTCATCCCCATACTCTATAAAAGTAGATATTTCGTATGTATAAAAGTAAATATCTGCTTTATAAAATTGCATCTTTGGTATGTATAATTTATGTTGTCCACGAACCTTTAATTTCATAAATTTCAATTTCTTGTGTCCAGGAACCCTTGTTTTAAGAAAATTTATTTCGGGAATGCTATTTTTTTTTGTTCTCTTCTCGGCAAACCTATGTATCAGACGTTACTACTATTTTTTTGTGTTTTTGTCTACCAACGCATGTAAAACATATGTAAAGAATACTATTTCAGGAATGGTAAATTTTTTGGACATGATGCCCTTAAAATTCTAATAGTCCGCAAGTCCGATTGTTAGTTTCTATTATCGTGGAACTATTGGTGCTTTTTGTAGCACACGAAAGAACATAAGCCCAATTTTCAGCCCGACATCCCGAGAACCCGCCATCCAAAACTGGCTAAGTATGGAATGAGGGCTCTGCTTTGTAAAATTACATATTCTGTATGTACAAATTATGTTGTCCAAGAACCTTTCACTTCATAAATTTAAATTTCTATTGTGTCCACGATCCCTTCTTTTAAAGAAAACTAAGTCAGGAATGCCAATTTTTTTTGTGTTTTTTGTCAACAAACCTATGTAACATAAATTACCACTATTTTTTACAATTCAAATAGTCCGATCTTCGCTTGTCAATTTGTATATCGCGGAATACTGGGTATTCTTTGTAGGCCACGGAACAACACATGCCCAATGCTAAATTTTTTGGACATGATGCCCTTAAAATTCTAATAGTCCAGAAGTCTGATTGTCACTTTGTATATCGCAGAACTATCGGTGTTTTTTGTAGGGCACGGAAGAACATAAGCCCAATTTTCAGCCCGACATCTCGAGAACCCGCCATCCAAAAACTGGCTATGGAATGAGGGCTCTACTTTGTAAAATTACATATTTTTTATGTATAAATTATGATGTCCAAGAACCTTTCATTTCATAAATTTCAATTTCTATTGTGTCCACGATCCCTTCTTTTAAAGAAAACTAAGTCAGGAATGCTAATTGTTTTTGTGTTTTTTGTCAACAAACCTATGTAACAGACATTACCACTATTTTTTAGAATTCAAATAGTTCGAACTCCGCTTGTAAATTTGTATATCGTGGAATTTTGGGTATTCTTTGTAGGCCATGGAACAACAGAGGCCCATTTATCAGCCCGCCAACCCAAGAACCCACGATGCAAAAACTGGCTAAGTATGAATTCAGGGCTCCGTGCATGCTCTATAAAATGTCATCCCCATACTCTATAAAAGTACATATTTAGTATGTATAAAAGTAAATATTTGTTGTATAAAATTTCATCTTTGGTATGTATAATTTATGTTGTCCAAGAACCTTTAATTTCATAAATTTGAATTTCTTGTGTCCAGAAACCCTTGTTTTAAGAAAACCTATTTTGAGAATGCTATTTTTTTTTGCGCTCCTCTCCACGAACCTATGTAACAGACGTTACTACTATTTTTTTGTGTTTTTTTGTCCACGAGCATATGTAAAACATATGTAAAGAATATTATTTCGGGAATGCTAAATTTTTTGGACACCATGCCCTTAAAATTCTAATAGTCCGCAACTCCAATTGTCAGTTTGTATATCGCGAAACTATCGGTGCTTTTTGTAGGGCACGGGAGAACAAAAACCCAATTTTCAGCCCGACATCCCGAGAACCCGCCATCCAAAAACTGGCTAACTATTAAATGAGGGCTCCGCCTTGTAAAATTACATATTTTGTATGTATAAATTATGTTGTCTAGGAACCTTTCATTTCATAAATTTCAATTTCTATTGTGTTCAAGAATGCTAATTTTTTTTTGTGTTTTTTGTCAACAAACCTATGTAACAAACATTACCATTATTTTTTCCGGTTTTTGCCCACGTACCCATGTACTTCAACTTCCTTCCCACGTGCATGTACTTCGTCACATTTATTCCCTTTCCTGTGGATGGGGTGCTAGTAGAGCACACATGTCGAGCAGAGCAGCCATGATCTATCCCCCGTGGCGCTGGCCATGTGACAACCACATGCCACTCCCTCCCACCTGCCTCATGAGCTCAAGTTCAACTCGCTCGAGGCAGGGCGCCATTACTCTCAGTGCGCCCTGCTCTACCTTCGCATCCTTTCGATGGACCAACACCCTCGTTGGGCCCTTACTCTACGTGTGCGGCCATTTATGGAACCTTACCAGCTCCCTGACCTATTTCAATTTCTCCAGCAGCTCCAGATGGCTCATTCTTTCCTGGTTTTTCTTCTCAGAGCTCGGCCTCCTACCCAACCTTTCCCTACTCTTCTTTTGTCCTCTCCTGCTCTGTTCCTGACACATTTTCTCTCTCCCACTGTCCCAGAGATTCCCTGGCTTAGAGGGACATCAAAACATCGGCCAACCTACCAGCCAAAAAAACCCTGCCTGGTCCTCCGTCCCCCACCTGCTCCCTCCCTGTTATCGTCCTCCTCTTCAGCCACCTCGTCCTCCTCCCTGGTGCAATCGACTTAATTTCTCGCTTCTCTCTTGCCCCTTGTTGCGTCTCTTGCCAACAGAATGGAGGGGTTGGACTGCTCAGAGGCCTCACTGGACTACAACCCAGGACCTTTAGGCAATTTGGCATCTATTTCAAACTCAGGCCCTTTGGCTCATCCCAACTCTCCGGCTACCCAGTTGCTTCAGGACCAGCCTCACGATGCCTGTTTTCAGATGGATGGTCTGGAAGCCAGTCAAAATTCGTAACGACAACCCCAATCTTGAGCCAGTTCCAACGCTGACCCAAAATGTGAGTGGAAAACAGGCCTTGCACTGGTGCAGAGCCTGGTATTCGACCTGCGTCGAGACATGGACAACCTCCAGTTCCACCTAGAGACCCTGGATGACAAAGCCTCTCAACTCTTGTAGTTTCTCTCCACATTACAGGGTGCTCATCACCTTCCAGCAGAGGCATCCCAAGCAGCAACAACCCAACCAACAGCAACCTCGGCACCAATGTTGGCACTGGAAACTTTGGTCCACGCAGAGGTAGACTGCGAGGAGCAAAGGATTCCATCATGCTCGGAGGACGTCCAGAAGGAAGAGCATGTGCCATCACAGATGGAGGATTCCATGCAACTGGACCAGATACCAGTCGAGGAGGAGCCGCCTCCTCCTAGGGACACGACATTTCACGCCTTCTGCATGGCTACGTTGCTGCACTACAACCTATACCGGTGATTTGTCTGTTGTTTTTGTCTATTTTTTTGACATGTGCATGGAGACCTTTCATGCATTTGTCCATGGTTATTATAGTTATGATGTCTACACTTTCCACAGTTGTAACGACCACCCTTAGGGGCCAGAATTTTGAACTCTTTTTGCATCAGTAACAGTCTAGACTTCAGTTATGAAGTGGTTCAGTTGGCTGAGCTAGTTTCCCCTCAAGGAAGCTCAGTATTTACAGCTTGAAACCATGGAAATTCTCTGTAGTCCTTCATTTTGACAGACTTTTATACAATCTTACTTATAAAAAAAAATATTGAATAAAATTTAAATAATTGTTTATACTATTCATTAAGTAAAACATGTTATAGCATTATATAAATTACTATAAATCTGTATACAATGTTATAATATTCTATAAATTTCTCAGTCTCATGTATATGACAGAATTGTTTGATGCAAAATGTATATGACAGAAGTGTTTGGTGCAAAATGTATATCACGTAACACGTTGGACATGACAAGTGTGAACCCACGACTCTACCAACCCGCAACTCCGTAATTGTTTGATGCAAAATGTATCAAGTTTTATAGCATTGTTGAGTGCAAAATGTATATGACGAAAGTCTTGGGTGCAAAATGTATTTGACAGAACAGGTTGGCCATAAAAAATAAGAAATGCGAACTCGCGACTCCGCCAACCCGCCACTTCGTAATTGTTGGGTTACATTGCTTATGTATTAAATATTTCATGTACTATCAAACTTAGATCCTAGGAACCTTCGTTCATGTACCAGACATTAATAATTTATGATAAATTTCAAATAAAACTAATTCGGGAATAATAAATTCTGCATGAATACCACATGTACT
Organism: Picea sitchensis; assembly: GCA_010110895.2. Lineage (NCBI taxonomy): Eukaryota > Viridiplantae > Streptophyta > Pinopsida > Pinales > Pinaceae > Picea > Picea sitchensis. Next base: position 64,509 of record SNQJ01S0028030.1, on the reverse strand, counting down.
TCAACTTGCAACCCACACATTTATCATCTATTCATCTTGTATTCCTTGTAATGACATCAACAAACGTGGGTTCTCCACAAACATCAATATCTAAATTAAATTAAATGCAATCAAAATTTGGTGTGACTTAAGTAATTAAGGCAACTTCAACCGTTCCTTTATTAATGCCAATCTTTTCGAATTCCTGGCCAGTTACGAGCAGTTAAAGCATAAATTGCAGACTATGGAAGTTCTTTGGCTGCAACATGTATATGACGAAACAAGGAACATAGTTGTTTAATACCGCAAACCCGAACATAATTGCCTAAGCTTTGTTGAAGAGGAAGTTTTTTGTATTTATTCCAATACTACTGATATTAGTATATATGCACGGATATTATCAAATAGAAGAAACTGCAATATATCCAACATACTGAACAGGAACATTGCATCAACACTTGAGCCGCCTTGTTGTAACTCATTAATTCATTCTATTTACGGAACCTGAAGAATGGAAGCAGGATGGGTCCTCCAATTTCTTTCTTTAAATACAGGGTCGGCACCACATAAGTATGGCTTATGAAAAATTATTCTTAAATGTAAAATGTAAAGAAAGAATAGACCAGGCTTTATTTAGATTGAAGTAGTGGCCAACAGAAAGAAAATCTTGTCGTTCCTATTTAACGACAGAGGGGAAGAAGGTACAATATACAATTAAAACAAATACGAGATATTGGAAAATACTATTAAAAAATAAACCGAAATTATTCTATATTCAAATAAGATGGGTTGAAAAATACAGCTGAGGCTATTTGCGACAATGACTGTGATTTCACCTGCCACCGACCAATAAAAAATATGTACATTCATGAAGCTTATTGATAGTTTTCTTGATGTTCAAACTCTTTATTCATAAAAAACGAGTTGAATCTCAATTTTGGGTTTTGTACTTAATCGGTGCTGCCAACTACATCTATCCCACTTTTTTGAATACCTTGTCTCTTCCAGATATAACGTGATTGCAATGGATGCTTGTTCAACATTCCATTCTTTGTTAAGTATTAATTTCCCTCTGCCGTTGAAAAGTTGGGGTTTAAGGTGCTTTCCTTGCAATGTTCCTGACCCTTTAACATCTCAGACAACTTAGAAATGCGATTCAGGCCGTTTCAAAGTGAACAGAGTCGTTTTATGTCACAACAACTATGGTAGGGGAAAACAAATCAAGTATGTAGTGACTGGTATTCTCCCTGTATTTGGTTGAAAAGCCTGCCTGAATATTTATATGTTGAACTTCTTTATTTTATTGCAGCAAATTGGAAAAAACATCCAACCCAGATGCAAAATGAAAATCTGTTGAGGTACATAACTTCTTCGGGCAACAGAGGTGTGGCAAGTGTATCGAATGTTGCATATGGCATCAAAATATATCTTTCCTCATAGCGGTGGAGGTATGGCAGCCCACATAAAGGTCTGGAATGTTTGGAGGTGATGCCAAATATGTGGAATCTGCAACTACATCCAGAGGAAAACGAAAAAACTTTGACAAAGAACATGGATTTCTGTCAAGTCGGTTACCAGACCCACATGTAGCTCATCAAACTTTGAAATAGAAACTTTTGTAGTGATAATATGTCACTAGTACATATTGTAAAAATTCCGACATTTTATTTGCGGCGTTATGGACAAAATTGTCCATATTGTCACAAAATAGAGGAAATTTAAAAAAAAATAAAATCATATTGCCTGATAACGTCGGTCTTGCCACGTTAACGTCTCTCTTGCCACGTTGACGTCTCGCTTGCCACATTTTCCACCAGAACGTCTCTCTTGCCACGTTTTTGACATAGACGTCGTTCTTGCCACATTTGTGAAGATTGATAGACGTTAACGTCATTCTTGCCACAACATATTGTTAATATTATGGTAGCTTCGGGAGGTATGAACCTCTATTATGACCTATGGCAAGACTAGAATCCTCCGGAAGGAAGCAAAGAATTGAAGGAAACCCTAGACAAGTTGTCGGCTGAACAAATATATTTATATTGAATTTATTGATGCCCAGAAGGAGAAATCGGCCCCAGTTAGACTGGCCAGGTCGGCCCCAGTTAGACTGGCCAGTCCACTATAAATACAGGGCGCCAGTTTCATTATTTTTCATCTCAGCAGTTGCAGTGAGAGCTAATTCTGCGCAGGAAGTTGCAGGCAATAGCAGTTTGGTGCGCAGGTTTTCTGGGAGAGCTGGAAAGTGGTGCACTGGCTTCTGGGTGGGATCATCTGTTCAATTTAGTTTCTATTCTTTTGCTTGGTGCATTTAGCCTCTCTTGGCTATTGATTGCAGCCAGAATTCTCTTCTCAGTCAAGGTCAAGGTGATCGAAGGGTGGCTTAAGGCCTGTGGTTGGGTGATGAGGGTAGCGTCAATGGTTAAACGAGCACAATCCTCTATATTCTAACACATATAGTCATTTATATGTTGTAACAATGAATTATCTATAGTAGATACATCAGATTATCATTGTTTCCCAGACTCGACTAGCCAATTTAGGAACATTACATCATCTTATTGCAGGTTATCCACAGTTTGGGAGGAGGAGTGATTTGACTAAGAGGCTCTTGGATTTGTTCTAAGGGGGGCGATTTACCTTTCTCTATAGATCTGTGGCACTAGGAGGTTGGCTGGGATTTATTGAGGGCCGAACCCTCTCTTTGATGAGCAGTGAGACCATTGTGAGGGAGCTGTGAGGTTTTGAGTAGGCCGCGTGGCCCTTGAGTAGGCTGCATGGGATAGAGGAGGGCCACGTGCCCCTTATTGCTAAGCAGAGAGGGTTTGAGAGGGTCGTAGGCCCATCTGGTTGAAGCCGTGGGGTTTGGTGAGGACCGTGAGTCCATTTTCCAAGTCGTGAGGGTAAGAAGGAAGGTCGTGGGGCCTCTTTCATATTCATGAAGGCTTTGGAGGAGGGCCGCAGCCCTGTTCTGTGCATTTGGGGGATCGAAGGAGGCTTGGGGATCTTGGAGCAGCTCGGAAACACTTGTTGGGGAGACAACGACATTATTTAGGTTTTGTTTGAGTTTTGCGGTATTTTTGCTAATGTATTACAGCTGTTGTAGCAACCAATAGTTGTTTATTCTTGTTGTGTATTAGATTCCATGCATAATAAAATGCCAAAGTTGTCTCTTCAGTCTTATGTGTAATTCGATGGTATGCAATATGTTTGATGAAATGCCCACCAAAAAAATACATGCAAATTGTTTGTAGAAAGCACTCAATCAACATAATAACATA
>SNQJ01S0028030.1:35485-49792 GCA_010110895.2 Picea sitchensis | reverse complement strand
ATTAATGAATATTTAAAATCCAACCATATATGTTATAATTTATTTTTTATTTTTTTTTAAATCTAGATTTAAAAAGTTATTGTATTTTAAAATATCAACAAAAATCAAAGCAATCTTATAAATAAAAAATTATACCCATTTCAAATTTCGAACAACCCATTCATTTCAAATTTTAAACATCCCACCCATTTCAAGTTATCAAAATCACATATTTTACAAAGTATAAAAGGAGTAAAGTTCTGCTTGAGTTTTTTTCTCTATTTTCTCTATTTTTTATTAGAACTGAAGTCCAGAGTGGACTCGACCTCGGGAACAATGCATGGACATTTTAAGATACCATGGTTTTGTGTCTGTGATTCTGTTTTCCAATCGAAAGAATATTTTACATTTCAGGGTTCTGCGTTGACAGTTATACGATTACTGTGCCAGAACTTAAAGGCATCCTATTGTCTCCCTTTTCCTTCCATTGATCTACATTTAAATGTGGAAAAATTGTCTATCATTCATTTAAAAAAAACAAAGTCCTCTATTCAGATAAAACATAGGGTAAGGTTAGAGGTACTCGTAGTATTTTGAACCAGATGAGTAGAATAAAGAAAAATCCTTTTGAATTTCATGTAAATTGATCATCCTTGTAAATTGTAAATCTGATGTAACTTTTAATGATCCAAAATTAGTGCTAAGCTGCTTCATTATACTTTTTGAATTCTTAGACAATGCTTTTCAATTTTCCTGTAATTTCCTTAAAAATTTGGATTAATAAATTAAAATCTTGGATTAATAAATTAAAATCAATATTTTAAAGAACTGAAATTGAGAATAAAACATAAATAATCATATACAATAGTAAACAAATTAATAGAAACATAAATAATCATATACAATACTAAGCAAATTAATAGCGGAGTTCACCTTCTCAGATACGTCTCTGGGTCCGATCCACTTCAAAAGATGAAGTGATACATTAAAAGTGATGCAAAGTACACCATTACATTTCTTTACATCAAAGAATAGCCTTCAATCTTCAAAAAGGGTTGCTAGAGTTTTCTAGGAAGATAACAACACGGGTCTCCCAACCTTCAATGGCTTCTTCCCGTAATAAATGAGCACAAAATTTCCTTTTTCCCCAATAAAGGGGCTTCTGCACTCTTCAAATACAATATTCTCCCTTTCATATTGGTTCTAAGGCATGTGGTATAGTGACTAAAACGCTCTTTTTCTGCAACAAAGGTCCTGGTTCAAATCCCCCTAAATCCCCCTTCCTTATTGTTTGCACTAAACAATAAGGAATATAACATTGGTTGGGATTTGTAAACACATGGAATTTAAAATGTAATATAGACTTGTCCTACATTATTTGGGATTTGGAAATACAGGGTCTTTTTGGTGGCCATAGATGAGTTTGCAAGGTTTATGTGGGTTCCGGTTAGTGGCAGAGCCTCACTTTCGAGGGACATCCTCCCAGCTTCTTCGTCATTTGCTATGCTATCCATAATGGCTCCGAGAGGGCATAACATTGGTTGGGATTTGGAAAAACATGGAATTTAAAATGTAATATAGACTTATCCCACATTGGTTGGGATTTGGAAACACATGGAATTTAAAATGTAATATAGACTTATCCTACATTGTTTCGGGTTTGGAAACACATTGCATTTAAAATGCAACATCTACGTCATCAAAGTTGAGTTTGGAGAGACACATATATGCACCTTAGTTCGAAGACCAAACAACTCCATATATTTCCTCACATGCACCTTAGGTTGAAGACCAAACAAATCCATTTATTGTGGATTTATTGCCCCACATGCACCTTAGGTTGAAGACCAAACAAACCCATTTATTGTTCTCCTCCATGTGTTTCTTCCTTGTTGGTCCATGTGTTAGAATATGATTGAGTTACCTGGTAATTCCATATGGGTTTAGTCAGCAGGGTGACATCAACACTGTACATTGTTTGCAACTTTTTTACATGTTTGTCTTCAACTTCAGCAAGCCATATCTTTTGAATACGGTGGTCCACATGTTAGAATATGATTGGGTTTCCTAGTAATTCCATACATGTTTAGTCAACAAGGTAACATCAAAATTGTACCTTGTTTGCAATTTTTTTACCTGTTTAGCTTCAACTTGAATAGGCCATATCTTTTGCATATGGTGTCTGATTGACCTCTGGAAATCTCTTGACGATCTCTTCCATGTGCAGATGTTTTTAACATAATTTGAGTCCATATGGTTGGAACAATTATGGAGATCCTCCTTGACCATTTAATGATATCGTTCAACTAGTTATATTTCAAATATTTTGAAGGTTACACTGATATTCCTGTTATTAGTACATAACAAAATTTTTTGAAAAAAAATGACAAAATGACCAAAAGAAAAGATTAGCAATAGTTGCAACTTGAAATTTTTGTTAATTTATTTCTTCTACTTCATTATTATATTTAACATTGCATAAATTGTTATAATCAACTTTCCTAACCTCAATTCTTTTGTGTGGACGAAAATTTAATTCCAATATAGAAATAATTTTTTTTTGGTTTGCTTTATAATTTCATTTTATTATTGTGATGATTATAGATAGATTATAAATATATAAACAATATAAACAATTTGTTTTTTTTTACACTATTATCATATTTTTTTTTTTTACACTATTATCATATTCAACATTAAATGATAATAATATGATTAATTGAGTAATTTCTAATGAGATTTTCATATTATCATAGATAGTTATTCTATAATAATATTAAACTATAAAATGTTTTTTTATTTTTTTTACTATAATTATATGTACATTTCTCCAAATATTCTAAATATTTTGAGCGACTTTTATTTCATTAGAACACACACTCTTTAATTCTAATATGTATGTAATTAGCATGTTAACCCATTGATATATATATCTAGAAATAGAATGGAGAAGGATTTACTAATCCTTCTCTATACATTTTTTCATTGACACTATGAGTTCCACATATAGTAGATTTTTTCTTTAGAAAAAAACAGAAGAGGGTTGGCCAACCATTCTTCATATATAGTAGATTTTTTCTTTAGAAAAAAATAGAAGAGGGTTGGCCAACAATTCTTCATATAGTTAGTTTGGGTAAGAATGGAGAAGCATCAATTGACCATTTTCCATATAAATTTTAATTTAGGCATTCCTTACACACATGAAAAATATCTTTGTTAGGAAAATAAATGGAAAGCGTCTACCGATCCCTTTCACAAATACATTTTAGCAGAAAGAAATTTTTAAGGGATGGATAACCTTTATCCATAGATATTTTCATCAAGACCCTAAATTAAACACATACTAGAGTTTTTCTTTGGGGCATAATAGAGAAGGGTCAACCCTTCTCCATACAATTTCTTTGGGGAATAAAGGAGAAGGGTTGGTTCACTCTTCTTCATATAAATTTTCATTTTGACAGTCTCTTACACATGGAGAATAGGTTTTCACTGTGAGAAGAAATGGAAAGGGTTAGAGGACCCTTCACCATACATATTTTCATTGACACACTCAATCCCAAACATAATAGACTTTTTCTATGGGGAAAGATTGGACAAGGGTTACCCAACCCTTCTTCATATAAATTTTCATTTAGGCCTTCTCTTACACACATAGAAAATGTTTTCATTGTGAGAATAAATGGAAAGGGTTAGATAACACTTCTCGATATAAATTTTCATTTTGACAATCTCTTACACAAATAGAATAAGTCTTTGTTTGGATAAGAAATGGAAAGGGTTGGAAAACCCTTCTCTATACATATTTTCATTAACATATTCAATCCTGAACATATTAGGGTTTTTCTATGAGGCAACATAGAGAAGGATCGCCCAACACTTCTGTATACAATTTCTTTTGTGAAGAATGGAGAAGGGTTGGTGGACACTTCTCCATAAAAATTCATTTAGAGAAGATCTTACAAAAATAAAAGAGGTATTCATTGGGGGAAGAAATGGAAAGGGACAATCGGCCCTTCTCCATACATATTTTCAACGACACACTCAATCCCACACATAGTCATGTTTTTATTTGGGGGAAAATTGAAAAGGGTCAATCGACCCTTCTAGACAATTTCTTTGGGGAATGATGGAGAAGGATCAATTGACTCTTTCAGACAATTCCTTTTGGGATTAATGGAGAAGGGACAACTAACCTTTCTCCACCATAAATTTTCATTTAGTCATTCTCTTACACACATAGAGTAGGCTAGTGTGCTGAGAGGAAATGAAAAAGTGTTCCCAACCCTTCTCCATATATATTTGAATTAACACCCTCAATTCTAAACATTGTATAGTTTTTATTTAGGGTAAGAATAGAGAAGGGCGACTAACCATTATCCATATAAATTTTCATTTAGGAATTCTCTTATACACATAGAATAGGTTTCCATTGTGAGAAAAAATGGAAATAGTTATCCAACCCTACCCCATACATATTTTCATTGACACCCTCAATCCAAAACATACTATATATTTCCTTTGGGGCCATAATAAAGAGGGGTTAGTCAAAACTTCTCCATATAATTTATTTGAGGAAGAATGGAAAAGGGTTGATTGGCCCTTCTACAAATAAATTTTAATTTAGACATTCTCTTACACACATATAATAGATTTTTGTTGTGAGAAGTAATGGAAACAGTAGGTTGACCCTTATCCATGCATATTTTCATTGATATTGTCAATGAAAATAGAAGATGCACTTTGGCACTTGAACACATTTTCAATATAGAAATGGAAAGGTTCAATTAAGCCTTTTCCATATAAATTTTATTCTTGGAATTCTTTCCCACATACATTTTCATATAGGTAAACTACTATGAACATGGGAGATTTTTTCAATGGAAGCAAAATTGGAAATGGTCAATTGACCCTTCTACATATTAGTTTTCATTAATCCTACTCTCCTACACATAACATAGATTTTTGTTTGTAGAATATAGGGCAGGGTTAGCCAACCCTTATCCATACACATTTTCATTGAGGTCACCAGTCTATCACATGGTATAGTCTTTCTTTGGGCCATAGTAGAGGAGGGTCAACTAACCCTTCTTCATACAATTTATTTGAGGAAAAATGGAGAAGGGTTGGATTTCCCTTTTATATATCAATATTTATTTAGGTATTCTATTATACATATATAAGAGTTCAATATAAGGATGGAATGGGGAAGAGTCAACCAACTCTTCTCCATATATTTTTTAATCTAGTCAATATGAAATGTAGATATAAGATCTTTTTAATGAAAGCATAATAGGAAAGGGTTGACAAACCATTCTCCATTATTTTTTTCATTTATTCCTCCTCTCTCATACATAACATAGCTTATCATTGGTGATAAATGGAGAAGGGTTGATTGAACTTTCTTAGTACATATTATAGAGATAAAGGTTTCTGTTGTGGCCACAACAACCCCCATTTTATTTTTCTTTTATAAGCAGAAGGAAAGGCACCCCCTACTAAATTTGAGCTCTAATTCCTAATCCACTACTACTATCATCCTACTCAATATACTTTATCTTCCTTGGAGGAGGTTAGGGGTTTGGATTTTCTTTGATTTTTTATCTATGATCCAAATTTTAGGGTGGTATATGGCCTAAATTCATATGCAAAATTCATAAATATATAAAGCTAATAAATTGTCCATGTAGATCAAGGAGATGCCCCCCTCATCATTAATTAATTGGGCTAACAGGTTGCCCATATGGGTCAAAGAGAGTCCCTCCCATAATTTCCCACTCTTTCTAGCCTTGCCACCCTTACTGACAATTTCACAAAACCTCGCCATCGCCTGATTATCCCCATAACATTAGGCTCTTGTTTTTTCCCAATTGAAGTTTTGGATTGCTACCACCATTAGCCACCACTTATGATCCAACCAAGGGAATTCTCACTGACTCAAATATCATCAACCTCATCAATTTTAACTAGCCACATGTCACTCTTACCAGTCAATACCTAGTAACACATTGATAAGTGGATTTTAAAGGGGCACTCTTCCCTTTGCCATCATGACTTAATTCCTATTGAACTTAACATCATTCTTTAGGAATGTTGTGGTATCTTGGTTCTCATTTACACATTGATGATGAGCCTCAGATGGGACAAATAGAGTCATCGTTTCTCTCTGATTCCGTTGACCCCCTTAATTTTTGACATCAACATCTCTACATATTAGGATGGGTCTTACTTAGCGACCGTTGTATTTCTCAGTACCCTTTGAATATCCATGCACTTGACAGACCCTCAATTGCTTTGAGTCATCAACATCTATCAATGATGTTCACTCCAAGTTTTAGTGGAAATTCTCATTTTTGAACCATTATTTTCCGTTACTGATGCCCCTGAGGGCGTTGCAGATTTCTACTTCATCAACACAAAATATTTTAGTTATAGAATCACCCTGGATTTCAGAAGATTCGACCAGAGGTCTCAACCTATTTTCTATCATTGTAATTATTTCTGGCTATGGCATGAGCATGGGGCATGCCCGTCTCATTTGTATAAATCAAGTTCATCCACTCTTTCACAAGGTTGTTAGTTCATATATAAATCTCCCTCGTCCTTCTCTAGGACATTCTCAATCCTTCCAACCTTTTCTCTCTCTCTAAAAAACAATAGCAATGTACAAAACAAAAATTAACAATAATGTATTTCGATTATACGTATGCTCCTAACCTCACACATTAGGGGGAATCTATTATCACTAAAAAATTGCTCAAAGAGATATACCAGTGATCAATCGAGGAATCATCAATTCAATACATCAAGGTATATGTTCATGTAAATTCACACACCACCTTCAGTAAATAAAAAAAATATACAAAGTGGTTTTTTAGTCATCCACGTAGAGCGACAACAAGGTATTTCATGCAATTGGTGCACATCTGTGCAACTGTTCCTTTGGAGGTTGTATGGATCGACAAAAGTGCCATCCCACCAACTTTTGGACGCATTGATGAATGAAAATCCCATGAAAGGTTACCCCCAACTGAAGGACAGAAGGATCTCGATCCCATAAGCATTAATAATGTGTACAATGGTTGAATGCATTTCTTCTCAAGCATGTGAGACCATATCCAAATGGCCTCCCCATTCATATTGAAACTAGTTATTTCTAAGATTTCTTGAGGAATATAAATAAGAGCCATGCGCATACAAAGAAAAAAAAAAGTCTAAGTAAATTCAATCTATTTTCATGAGCATTGAGAAGCCTCCTTTCTCACATCCTCATCCACAACACACATAACCATTGTCACATGATGTATTGGATCTCTCACCATTGAGAGTTTTGTACACTTCTTATCATCATTTCACCATTGAGAGAGAGAGATTTTCTTGGAAGGAAAAAAGAACCTATCCCAAGAGGAAGGAGGGAGATCACCTGCTCACCTAACTCCTTGCAGTGTTGTATCAAAATCATTTTCATTGGTGTAATAGTTTCTACCTTGTCTTAATCTTGCACTTTTATTTGCATGTTTGTATTTGTTTATTTTCTTTTTATCTTTTCAATTGGTTGTGTTTCACTAAATCTAACAAATACATTGACTCATGTGTTTGGAAATCCTATCCTAATACGAACCTATCCTTTCTTGCACACCCAAGTGACAAAAAGGATAGAACACCCCTAACCCCCTCAAGGTGGATAAAGAATATTCAACAGATTCATAGTGATAGTGAATTAGGCATTAGAGGTCAAATTTTAGTAGGGCCCCCCTTTCCTTTTTCTTATAAAACCAAAATAAAAGCGCGGTTGTTATGGCCAAAACAAATTTATATTAAAATTTTCAAAGTTTTTCACTAAAGGAAGTATAAAAACTTTATCTTCGCCAACAAAAATTTTGTTAGTTTTGTTTGGACTCTTCTCGAGGCTACATAAAATTAATCATCACATTTCCAAAGTTTGATATTAAGCTAGGAAAAATTAATGCTCACATTTCCACTCGTATACGACATATTTCCCTAATTTTTTAGTTCAACCATTTTATTGTAAATTTCCCTTTTATTCCCTTCCTTGACAACCTCTAACAACCTATCATGAAAACTAGTTCCTCAATTAGCAGTGCATGATCTTGATATATGTTTGAAATAATAATTATTTACATATAATATCACCTTGTATTTAATACCTATTTGTAGTGTTAATGCACTGCACATTGTCTCTCCATTGCATGCTCAACACATGACATGAAAAATTCTACTCTTGACATGAGCCCTACTCCTCTTCCACCTGCCACTGAGATTAGAGGATTGATGTGGTTCATACTCGCTTTCTTGTGAATCTAGGAAGATGTAGCAAGTTGGAGGAGTATGGTATCACCGCAGTTCTTCATTATCCCACTTCTTTTCTCATCTTTCTTCCCCATTGTTGGTCCTCAACTTCTAGAATGCCATGGGCTAAAGGTATACCATCGATTTCAGTTTTCTAAGAATGTAAAGGCTATCGAGATCACAGAGGTACCTAATCAATGTGAATAGTAGTCTCAAGCTTAACATTCCATATGAAATGAACGCAATTTGTAAATAGCTGGTGTTAATCAATTGCAAAGAAACATAGTTGTTTATTTACTAAGGCAATTAGAATAGTGGGGTTGAGATTTATTTTTCTTGGTGTAGGGTCTACATAGAACATACCATGACATCTTTGAGACAACATTGGGAGGTAGTAGTAAAGATCTAGCAAGAACTTTTCTTGTCGATTTGGCCTTTAATTTGTCATATTGTTTAACTCAACATATCTATCAAAAGATTATGCCCAGAAAATAAGGAATCCATATACCATCACCAAGTCCAAAGAATGCTAGTTTGAGCAAGGTCATGACAAATTCCTAGAATCCCTCTATCTGTCTAGTAAATATTTGTGGTTGAGTATAGCCCATACCCTTATTATATTGGTTTTTCTACACTGCAATTTATCAATGTTGAAGAAATCATGGAGCATGAGACTAAGATAAGTCATCCAGAGAGATGCATATGATGTTTGAGGTAAATTAGTTGTTGTATGCTCCCAACCTATGTAAGGAACATTGTTCTTTGTTCAATCTCTGTCAAATAATGACCACATATGATAGATAAAAAAGAGGATAACAAGATATAAATCCCTTACAAAAATATTAATATTTAAATGGTAACAAATAACACTATGGTAAAGGCTTACTTGGCATAAGTTCTTCTACAAAATGTTTTGAGCAAAAAGATATTACAAGCTTGGAGTCCGATTACTTTTCCTTTTCCTTACTATACTCAAACTTGTACGCTATTTCAATGTTTGAAGTGATTTTTTGGCTTTGTCAATCCGAAGCCAAGAAAATAAGTGGCGAAACTTGGGCCTTCATTGACTTACTTCCTAGGTCCAATACTTTCCTAGAAGGAAATATTGGTATTGTGCTTTCTACTCCATTACCTCCTTACCTACCCACTTCACTTAATTGTTTGGGGAATACTCTACCATTAATATATAAGCCCACAATAGACTTCTTAGGAAAGAAAACAATGAGAAATAAAAACTTGGAATGAATTCCGCACTCTTGGTTAAATTCCTCTTTTTACGTATAAAATTATTAACATTAGACATTATCGATACAACTAACAATAATGAAAGATAATTGAAGATATTGAAATCAATGTCAATAATTTTTTTATATTGTTCATTCCACATATATGTAACATATGCAATTATGAAAATTAATATAATATAAGGTATCCTTACAATTACATAGTTCCTACAAATCCTACAAGGGCCTTCTTATGCTTGCGATTGTGGAAAACACAAAAGGAAATTATTGCAATAATCTTGAACATCACCAGCATGCCAACAATCACTCTTCCCATATTTCGAGTGCATTTCAAGTATAGCTTGTAATCAATTAACATCATGTTTAATTGATTAGATAAATGTATATGATAAATATAATAAGGTAGATAGGGCCTGAAGCGCTAACTAGAGCAGTGTATTCACTAACAATTGTTAAGAATGTGACAACTATTTAGATAAGGCAGTTTTGGCGGACCAAGTTTTGAGGAAGATTTATTTCTTCTTGTTGAAACGAAACCACTTAGTTAAGATAATATAGAGGAAACATTTAATGTTTCCAGTTTTGTATAATTAAAGGAGACATTGTATAAATATGAATTCCTTAGAGGCATTTGAAGAGAAGGGGCCCTCTCTCAGGCTTGTCTATAGCTGTTGTAATCTCCTGATTTTTTCTTCTAATAAAATGATGTTGTCATTGTCTCATGGATGTGTGGATGTTTCCCTCCTGAGGAAAAGGAGGATTTTACCACGTAAATCATGTTGTCTGTGTATGTTTTATCTCTGATTTTATGCTGTGTTTATGATCTCTGTGGGTAAATGGTCTAACAACTGGTATCAGATTCGAGACGGTGAGAGATAAGCGAAGGTGAGAGGCATTAGGGAAGACAGAGGCCCCAGACATACGATCTGGGGTGCTTGTGCGTGAGGAAAGGACGCAGTGGACGTGTAAAGAAATGACAGATCCTGGAAGAAGCCTTGGCGTGGTGGGGATTGATGGTTTTGGACACATGGCTGTCAAATTTGGAAAAGCTTTTGGACTGAGAGTAAGGGTGATCAATACATCGCCTAAGAAGGAAAAGGAAGCCAGAGAGGATTTGGGGGCAGATCACTTCCTGATCAACAAAGATCAGAAACAGATGCAAGATGCAGCCAAATCCCTGGATTACATAATTGACACAGTCTCTACTGACCATCCCTTGCTGCCTCTTAAATAAGACCATCCCTTGCTGCCTCTTCTCGGTTTATTGAAGGTGAATGGGAAATTGGTTTTTGGTTGGCATGCCTGAAAAATCCTCCTCTCCCTCCTACGACCCTCGCATCAGGTCGACAATTTGTAGGGGGCAGTACAATTGGAGGAGTGAAGGAAACTCAGGAGATGTTAGACTTTTGTGGAAAGCATGGCATCTCTTGCATGATAGAGAACATTCCAATCGACTACGTATGGGATACTAGGGACGAATCCGACATTCTCTCGCCCTTCAACTTCACTCGCAGGAAAACTGGATCCCATGAAGTAACTTTCAAGGTCGCATACTGTGGAGTCTGTCACTCTGATTTGCACCAAATTCGGAACGAATGAAAAATTCACAATACCCAATGGTTCCAGGCCACGAAGTCATAGGGACTGTGCTTTAAGTGGGATCAAAAGTGAAGAATTTCGCTCTTGGAGATCGCGTGGGCATAGGCTGCATGGTTTGGAGTTGCCAACAGTGTGATTCTTGTAGCAAAGATCAAGAACAATACTGTGAGAAGTTTGTCTGGACGTATAACGACATTTATGTGGATGGTTATCCTATCTTTTGGAGGTTACTCTACTTTGATGGTTTGTGATCAAAGGTTCGTAGTGAAGATCCCAGAGAACCTGCCGTTTGATGCAGCAGCACCATTGCTATGCGCAGGAATAACTGTATACAGCCCCATGCAATAATTCCAAATGGTACCAGGGAAACCGTAGAGTAGAGTCGCCTGTGTGGACAAAAGGCAGAGGAGAAAATCGCGGCAAACTTTTTTGAGCGGAGTGTAAAGGCACTCGACCTCTACAACGCCATCTGCGACGGCATAGACAAGGTGCACCTATGGCAGTTTGGCCTCTAGCGGTGTGACGTGGAATACGGCGAGGAGATTGACCACGAGATTGAAGTGGATTGAAGTGTTTTGTTAAAAAATGGTGAAATAATATTGTTTTCTTTGTTGCCTGGTTGAGAGCTTGGACGTTTGAAAGCCGTGAAGGCTTTGGAAACTCTGTTGCTTATACTAGCTTCCTATTGCAACAGCTAGCTTGTATCTTTCCTATTATTGAATGTATTGTTGGCAGCGATGCACTTCAAGTTGCCTCAAATTTGTTAAATTTTTGTCAGATGGTGTTTACTGCACGGTTAGTACATGCATGCAGACACAACACCAATTGAAAGGGTGATGCAAGTGGTGATAGACATAGATCTAAAGGATCGATTTTCATTGGGTAAGTTCACATAAGTATGCTTACGTGATTTATGGTTGACTTCACTTCAAGTAAATTGGAGAGGTAATTTCCATGTGCTGAATTATTTTTATTTATTTTGGAGTTGTAAGCAATTATATGTAAATGGGTATATGTCTATAAGACCTAGAAAGGCACGCGTACCTTGGTTAATCATCGGTAAAGTCTAGACGTAGGCCTAGGTGATAGGAGGGTATTTGTCTCATGAGATTACATGTAATTTATCTTATTTAAAGGCTTGGTGAAACTCCATTGTAAATGGGCCTGGAGGTAAGCGACGAATGCTTACTTGGATGACTTGGCCGGATTTGGTCAAGTGAATGTTCATGTCAAGGTGGAGCGTTGAAGACTCCATTATAAGGTGCCTGGAGATGAGCAATGATGGCTCATTTGACAGTCTTGGCCGGATTGGGCTAAGGTCTTTGAATGCAACATTCGAGGTCGAGCACTGAAAGTGTTCAGGATCGCAATAGAAGAATTGTTTTACAAGATCAAGTAATTATTGTATGGCCTGGAACTCGAGCAGGAAAGTTTGTACAAGATGTTGAATCCTTCATGGTGAGCCAAGTTTTACAAGAAGTGAATGTAACCATTGTGTTTATGGTACTCACTGTCTTGGTGTTTAGATTGTTGACGATATGCTTATAGCAAGTAGTAGCATGGTTAAGATCAACAGGTTGGCTCAGTTGACTTGGACGTTCGAGATGAAGGACCTGGGAGAAGAAAAACAATATTGAGCATAGAAATTCACAGAGACGAGATTGATGGTAAGTTTTGGGTTATCGCAACTTGAGTACATGGTAACGATACTCAGGCCGAAATTCGATATCAATGATGTGAAACTGGTAAAATCTTTTTTGGCTTTCCATTATAAGCTTTCTTTAGGTTTGTGTCTATGTGATGAAGAAGAAAAGGGTTATATGTCGCGTGTATAGTGTGCTAGTAGAAATATTGATGATTGCCATGAAATTATGAGATATTTCACGTACAATTGGTGTTGTCAGTGGTCACATGACAAATCCAGGTGGAGCACTGAAATGAGTGCTTTGTTTTGGAAGCACTAGTATCACCTATCTTTAGCTTGGAAGAAGGTGATGAATGAAAAATGGCATGACACCAGGTAAATTGTTGTCAAGGTGGAGATTGTTAGGAATGTGACAAATATTTAGATAAGGCGGTTTTGGCTGACCAAGTTTTGAGGCAGATTTATTGCCTCTTGTTGAAACCACTCAGATAAGATAGGGGCAACATTTAATGTTTTTAGTTTTGTATAACTGAAGGAGACATTGTATAAATATGAATTACTTAGAGGCATTTGACGAGAAGGGGCTTCAAGCCCTCTCCCGGGCTGTCGGTTGCCTATGGATGTTGTAATCTCCTAGTTCTTTCTTCTAATAGAATGATGCTTCCATTGTTCCGTGGATGTTTCCCTTTACCACGTAAATCATGCTGTCTGTGTATGTTTTATCTCTGATTTTATGTTGTGTGTTTATGATCTCTGTGGGTAAATGGTCTAACAACAACATGGTACATTGTTTGGGGGAAGTCAATTTGCTCACTGGGGGTGGCACTCCTAGCTCCTAAGTAGTGACATTATGTAAATTTTCCAATACTCTCGTCTATCTATTAAAGTTTGAATGTTAGATAAACCTACTCTAAAAGCCATAGAAATGGGTGGCTCAAAATTTATAAGAACACACACACACACACACAATTGGGTTGTGTTTAATGGAAACATAACATTTGAAACACCAAGGAACATGCATCTCGTGGATCTTTCGATGGAAGAAACATGCCACTCTCATTTAAAAATTGTTTCCCTTTCACGTTAAGCACGTCACATCTAGCAGACATGTGTATGTTGATAGGAGTGTAGACATATACTAAATTCTTGTTGTGAAAAAAAATACATACATGTGGATTTCAAATGTTTATTTGATGATAAAATGAGATATGATAACAACAATTGTGTATTAAAACTAGCATGGAAATTAACTAAATTGCTCCATGTTGCATGATATTTATGCCATGGGATTTGGGTAGTGTGTTGAATAAATTACACAATAGGTAAATGCCATCTCTCTTATTATACCTACCGAGAGGTATGGTATATAGAAATGAGTTTTCATTAACTTCATATTAAGGTTGGTATTTGACCAAAAGAATTTCCAATACTCCAAAATTTGACATAAGTATCTATTGAATTTTTTATTTTCTTACCATTTTAAAATCGATTTATCTATTTTATGATTGGTTGATTAATTTGAAGTCTAATTGT
>SNQJ01S0028030.1:0-11407 GCA_010110895.2 Picea sitchensis | reverse complement strand
TTTAATAATTTTAAGGTGAGGATAGATCTATATTTTTGTTTAATAATTTTAAGGTGAGGATAAATATATATTTTTCATTTTACCCCTTCTTATATCCCATATCTAAAGTTTGAGAAAAAACGATACATATGCACATATGTAAGTGTGTGATTGTTAAGATATGATTTAGTTTTATTTTGAAATTTGGAATATTATCAGAGTAAAAAAATGATCGATTGTGTAATTGTTTGAGAGATATTTTCATATCTTCATGGTTTAAGGGAATTTATCGTAAATACCATTTCACCTCAAGGCATTTTCATTTTTTCTTCTTAATTGTATTTAGAACTACGTGCCCTTCTTTCTTGAGACAATGAAATTGCATGAATAAACCGTACAATTGCAGCTCATTATATTATTAGTGTGGTGGCTTTAGGATTATATGATTTTTCATAACATAGGTCTACATAACACAATTTGAATTTTGTTTGGAGTTTCATATTGTTTGAATTTTGTTTGGAGTTTCATATTGTTGTTATTTGGATTTTTTAGATTTATGATTATGTAATAAAGGAAATAAGCTTTTAAAGGAGAAATATAAGAACGTTGGAGAAATGTGGTGAAAAAGTAGTGCTTATAATTAAAGTGAGAATATATTTGTTGCAAGTTAATTAAAAGATAAATTATTATAAAGAAATAAAATAAAAAGATAAATTAATATATAGAAGTAAAAAAATTTAATGATTAGTAAATAATAATAATAATAATAATAATAATAATAATAATTAAATACTTTTGAAAACAGTAAAAAAAATATTTGGCAAATGAAATATAGAAAGTACATGTGTTTTTGGTTGTTAGGGTAGCAACAATGTTTTGTAATATATTTCATGGAATTTCTTTGAAGTTACCACATTGTTTCTTCATGTTATTAATTTGTAATGTAATTTTTAGTTGTAAAAACTCTTTTACTGTGGTGTGAGGTTTTCTGAGTCAACATATCTATTTTGTGTGTTTACATTTTAATTGAAATGTGTTTTTTCCTATTTTAAACGTTCGACTAATTCTTTACCTTGTTTCTCTGTTTTCATTTTCTTTTAAACGTTAGACTAATTCTTTACCTTGTTTCTCTGTTTTCATTTTCTTAGCACTATTGTTTATTGTTTGTTGAGTTATTTTTAATTCTGAAAAACAAATTTATGTTTTTTAAGTTGATTTTG
This sequence comes from Picea sitchensis, assembly GCA_010110895.2. NCBI lineage: Eukaryota > Viridiplantae > Streptophyta > Pinopsida > Pinales > Pinaceae > Picea > Picea sitchensis. The sequence goes on along the minus strand of SNQJ01S0028030.1, from coordinate 10,208 downwards.
ATTCTGTTGTATTAAAATATAGAGCAATGTTGCACCCTAAATAAAATATACGTAGTTATTTTTGAGTTAACCAATTGTTATCCATGTGTTCTGGTTTTTCATTGTTCGAGTTATGGAGCTACACTTACCTCCCTACCTGCCTTGCCCGAGTACTTGGTTGATTGGCTCATTCATGTCAAGAACCTCTAAAAAGCTAGAAGAAAGCCTCTTAACAAACTATTGTGCAAGTGTTACTATTTTTCATTGGTTGAGAACTAACGAACCACTATGTAAGTGTTCCATTTTGCCATTTACATCGGCAAGGGTTGCGCGTTCTATGAGAGCTTGTTTTATCTTAATTAATGTGATATTGGTATATAAATTTATCGAAAAAATCAATTATTAGATGGATGGCTTTCAAACTCTGTAACCTACAAAGGAATGAATAGATCCTGATAACATTACTTCACTTTAGAGTTAGATTTTATTTGTGGTGTTGTTTTATTTCAGTTATTATATTGTTTTTTTTATCCAAATGAAAATTCGTTCAAATTTTTGTATTAATAAAAAATTATTTACATCTGCAGTGGCTTCCCAAAGGATATCTCCACTGAATAGAACATATTTACAATTCGACAAAAAGTCACACTAAGAGATTTTTCATTATCCTGGGACTCCAAGCCTCTCTCTAGTATAGCCCGGAAATAAAACCAATAATCCAAATCCATACCAAGTATTATATCACACTCCAAAAAACAAGGTTGATTAATAAGAAAAGACAAAAAGGCAGTCAGAACAGATTGATCTAAGACATAGGACCAGTCCTCCCATCAATCATTGAGAAATAAGTTAGTACTCCTTTCGGTTCCAGCAGTCCTCGCTTGGAAAGGAGATCTGCCTCTGTATTGTATTCCCGAAATATGTGAGTGAACTTTATATCTTGGAAAACTGTGGTGATCAATCTTGTCGTGTGAAGCCAGCCTTCAATTTCAGTGGCATGGAGATTAGCTTTTTGGTTCAGCCAATCAATTATGACTTTAGAATCACCCAACAGAACTAGTCTATTGATATCACAGAGTTTTGCAAGCATAAGTGTCACACAGGCACCAAATAATTCCACTTTTGTATTTGTATCCCTCCCGTTGTTGATAAACCATCTAATTACTCCCCAATCTGGTTGTTTAATTACTCCCCCCGCACCACAAATGGTGCCACCTCTGATTGATGCCCCATCAAATAAGTCAACAGTAAAATCTCTTGTACCTGGAAGATATTTTATGTTGATGTGTATGAGGGTTGTATGCTCCAAGAATCCTGCAAGTTACAACCCCAATGGAAGGTTGTTTCCCATTAAAAATTGTCTGGTTCCTTTCGAGCCAGATAAACCAGCAAACCAAAACTGCCAGAGTTGTGGGCACAGCTTTATCTAGAACCCAGGAATTAAAAGCCAAGTTGAAGTTTACCCCCTCCCACCGGTGTTTAACATTGAGAAAGGAAGTCGCTCTGGCCCATACGGTCTCGGTGAAAGGGCACGTAACAAATAAATGATCGCAGTCTTCAATGTTAATCTTGCAGAGAATGCAAATGCCCGGTCCCTGCTAGCCTTTCCTCTTTAACATCTCCCAGGTCAAAATTTTATTTTCTGAAACCATCCAGATAAAGAGTTTCATCTTTAACTAGACGTTCCACTTCCAAAAGGATAACTTCCATCCTGTTTGCGTCGGGAGATTAAGGGTTGACAGAATTGCATTATAAATGTTTTTGACTTAAACGATGCTGGATGCATCTCCTCCTGTCCAAAAAAGAATGTCTTCACTGCCTTGAAGAGAAACCCCTACTGCATTTAAACGAGAGCAAAAAAAAAACCATTCTGCCTTTTGAGAATCCGTCATCCCCAAAATTGTGCCATTGAGCCACGATTCCATCAATGTAAATGGGTTGGGATTGGTCGATGCATTTGCTAACACTGTTATATTTTTATTATGTAGGCATGCAATCATTTCATCGGAGGGAAGGGAAAATTCCCCCAAACTTGCGATCTTATCCTTGCCGATTTTGATACGCTGACCAGTGCTAGGCACCCAGCTCAGCCATTGTTTAATGATGTGAACCAAACAGACTAAGCTGGTCCAAATTATGGACTCACCTTTGCTCTTGCGATCATCCAATCTAAACCAGTTTGTCAAGGATAATTTAGGGAAGTATTTGTCCTTTAGAATGCTCTGCTAGATGCCTTCCTGAGTGAGCACTCTCCAAAGAGTGTTAACTATCAGCTCTTTGTTGAAGAAGAGGGGGTTTCTAAAACCCCAACCACTGTTTTTCTTTGGGCGGGAGAGGACATCCCAACGACACAAGTGGAAGTGTTGAGAGTATTTTTGTCCATTCCAAAGGAAATGGAACATCAGTCTTCTGATCTTTGCTAGCACTGATCACGGAATAGATTCCAGGGACATCCAATAGATTGATTGTCCCTCCAAAACAGATTTGATAAGAATGTATCTCCCACCCAATGAAAGCCAATGATTACACTAGTTATTTATTCTTTTGGTTAATCTGGCCACCAACCAATCCCAATCTTCTGCTTTGTGTGCACCAGTCTTGAGATAGTAGCCCAAATATTTGAAGCCTGAAGATAACTCGTTGAAGGAATAAGGAAGGAGATTCTGGAAGGATACCAGTTCCGTTGCCGAAAGACCCGCATAGTGAACTGTAGTTTTTGTTTTGTTTACCAGTAATCCAGAAGCTTTACGAACGAGACTGATTAATTTGTCAATTTCCCACCATTCTTGAAGAATGGATTTAGTCATAATGATAATATCATCAATGAATAGTAGATGTAATTTTTTTTGTAGGCGAGAAACCTTGATACCTGTAACCTTACCTTCCCTGGTGGCTTTATTTAGAAGCAAGTTGAGTCCCTCTATGGTAAGAATAAAGAGTAGTGGCGAAAGCGGGCAACCTTGAAGTGGTCCCCTGCCACTTCTAAAAAAATCGATAGCCTCGCCATTTATCAAAACTGAATATGTTGGTGAAGTTACACAAGCCATAATCCAGTTAGCCATCTATATCCCAAAACTCGCTTTTATCAATATCAGTCTAAGGAATTGCCAATCAATGCAGTCAAAAGGCTTCTTTAAATCCAGTTTTAAGACCAAAGATTTCAATTTTTTCTTTTTAATACTATGAATGCTTTCATGGGCTGAGCCAACTGCATCCTAAATCCTCCTGCCTTGAAGAAACCCTAGTTGTTCTGGGGAGAGGAATTTAGAAAGAATAGGCTTGATTCAGTTTTCTATTATCTTCGAAATGATTTTATAGCACAAATTACAGAGAGAAATCGGTCGATAATCATCAAAGGTAATTGGATTGTTGGCCTTTGGAATCAGTGTGATGAAAGTAGAATTTAAACTGTTCTCCACAACCCCCAATCTCCTTGCTTCCTCCACCGTGTCAAGGAGGTCCTCACCAAGAATATCAAAGAAGAAAATGAAGAATTATGAGGGCCATCCATCTGGTCCGGGGCTCTTCTCCTTTTTGAAGTCGAAAAGTACTTGTTTCAATTCATATAATGACACCGGTTTAAATAATGTAATAGACTCTTCTTCGCAGACCATCTAAGGGTATAAATCCACCAGCTGGAGTTGTTCCATTATATTAATTTCAACCCCAACTTTATAGAAAGTTTTAAAGCGTTGATATGCTGCCGCTTTGATGGTTTCCTGATCTTTAAAAATCTGTCCATTATCATCAGAAATTTCCCATATATGTTTCCTGGATCTGTTGTTACTAGCCACTCTGTGAAATTTTTTTGTATTGCTATCCCCACTAGAGAGCCAAATGGCTCTGCTACGAAGCCTCCAGAGTTCTTCCTGTCCTTTAAGTAACTCGTCCCTTTCAAACTCTCGAAGTCTGAGCAGTCCACCTTCTTCAATATTTGTTGGATCATCCACCAGGCGTAAAATCGAAGCCTTGATATTGGATTCCAAAGTCTCTAATTTTTCCAATTCCCTTTGTTTTCTTTCTTTATACCATCGTTTTGCAAGTGACTTCAAAACAAATAATTTCCAGACCAAATGCTTTTGGTCGCACCTTTCTGAATGGAATGTTGGGTCCTTCCATAACTTTGTGAGCAAGTCTATGAAATCCTGTTCCTTTAACCAATGAGAGTTTAGCTTGAAAGGGTACGCTCTATGTAATGGAAAAAAATCTAACTGGAGAAAAATGGGGGCATTGTCCGAAATAAAGGGGAAATCGACCCAAGATCTGTAAAGGCCATCTTCAATTAGTAAGTCTTCAACAACAAAGCATCTGTCTAGTCTCCTTGTCACTGCGTCATTTCCAGATCTTCTGTTCCTCCAAGTAGGAACTAGTTTTGCAGGTTTAATATCAGTTAGAAAATTCGATCGAAAGATGTCCTTGAAAAACTCTTCTGTCTGTCCAATGCAGTAATTCCCCCCCCAAAATTTAGTCGGAGATAAAATGAAATTTAAGTCCCCTGCAAATATGAGGTTCTTAGTTGTTAATATGCCTCCATCCGCTACTGACTTCCAGAAAGATATTTTATTTGAGCAAGGGCCATAAATGTTCAAAAGAGCAAGGTCACGATTATCACAGTTGATCTTACATGTTAAAAGAATACCAGCATTTGTAATAAAGGGAGTTAACTCAAAGTAAACAGGATCCCAGGCGACCAACAGACCCCCTGAGGTACCCAATGCGTTTACCGCACTAGAATACCAATTCGGATGAAGAGTAAGAAGGACATTTCTAGCTTTCAGGGCCAGAGCTAAAGTCTCTTGCAGAAAAATAATCCTTGGCTAATACTTATCCAGAAGTCTCCTAAGTGAGGCCACTTTGAGAGGGCCTTCGATCCCTCAAAAGTTTAAAGAGAGAAACAACATCATTTAGTTCTAGCCATGGATTTATATGCTCTAAGAGGCCCACAGTATGTGGAAGGAGTAATAGGTAAGTCAATCTGAGAAGCTAAGGCCGCCTGCTTTTTTCAGGAGCTTCTGGTCTTTATAGGTGAGTGTTCAATGCTCAAGCCTTGGGACCAAGCAAAGTCTTTGCCCATACCTAGTGAAGGACCCCCGGACGTTGATGCCTCTGAGCCCTCAATAGGATTTATGATAGCTCTCCCAGAAAAAATAGGAAGTTTAATGACAGAGGTAGGTTCATGAGAATGAGGCATAAGTGAGTTTAGGACAGCCCTAAGAGAAGGCTCATCTACCTCCTCTTCTCTATAGCCAGCATGTAAAGGAGAATCTAAAGAGCTCGACAAAGATGGATCAGAAAGGGGAAAGGTCAAGAGTGTGTTAGCAGAAGAAGAAGGTCACAGCTCGTGAGAAGAGGGAGGGGGAAAACTAGTCAGGTTAGGGAGGCCAAGACCCACCCCCAAAGAAGTAAAAGCCTCAGACTGTGTGGGACAGGGAAGGGAGGCTTCTAGTGTGGACTCCAAAGAAGAGAAATGAGGAGAATCCAGGTGTTCAAAGTGGCGAGGAGAATTTGTCAAGGCACGATCAGGGGCCCTTTCAGTGTCCGACAAGGATTGGATCTTGTTACCCAACTCTCCAGGGGGAGGACCAGTCGAAGCTGAAGTAGAAAGAAGAAGCCACTGAGAATTTTCCAGCGTGTTTCTTTCCCAGAGTGACAGTGAGAAGAAGAGGGTTGGGTAGTGTTTTTGAATCTTACTTGTGAGCGTCGAAGAGTCCAACTATGAGTCTTAAGAAGGTTCCAAGGGGGAGCCTGAACCAAAGGAGTCCACTTCAATGTCATGTTCTAGGGATTCTCTTTGTAGTAGAGTGTCCTCTGAAGTTCTTTGAGATCCAATCCTGTGCAATCACGGCGAAGGTGTCACGTTGCTCTACAATGGATGCAACAAAACGTGATCCGAAGATAATCAAGTTTCTGGATGATATGTCTCCCTCTCCATTCTATGTCCAACACTTCAGGTAACCCACCATGAATATCTATTTCCATCAATACCCTGCCCAATTTCCTGGATGGGTTTTCTAGGGAAGATGGGTCCACTGCAATGAACTTCCCCAAAGCCTCCCCAATCGCTCTTAATGCACCAGTATTCCACAAATGGATGGGGAGTCCTGGAAGAAGCACCCAAAGATGATGAAACTGGAAGTGTTCTGTCACCGGGTCAAAAGCCACTCTCCACCTCTTTAGAAGTAATCTACTGCCTCCATTGATCCACGGTCTTTCCAGTAAACGACCCACATCTTCTGGGTTCTTACAAATGAAACCCCACCACCCTTTTGTGAGAGAGACAATTTCCAGAGCATAACCCAATAGAGGAAGCCAATGCTCAATAACCCAGACCTTTAAGTCAAGTATACTCAGATAGGCATAAGCATACCTTCCAACCAGCCCACAAAGAGCAAACCTGCAAGCTTCCTCTAAACCAACGTTATCACCTAGGACCATCTTCCTAATCTTTTTATTTGGTTTCCAGGCTTTTCTTCTGATACCTGAAGAAGGTGGTTTACTAAAGGATTTCACCTATTGTGGCAGGTTAGTAAGACTCTCCTTTGGTCTCTAGACTTGTGTGGGAGAGGTGGAGGGGAGGTTCTTATGGAAGCCAGGGTCAATAGAAGGTGGAACATAGTGTAAGGTAACCCTCGGCCTCTGACTAGGTGGAAAGGAAGCTTCATATGTCAGTAAAGTTGGAGAAAAGTCTAACTGAGCAATCGAAGGAGTTGATGGGTCCCGAGGTCTAGCAAGTGCATCGAGAGTAGAGAATAGTCCCGTCTGTTGCCCACCCAGCTCATCATCTTCTACCATTAAGGCCTCAATATCTTTCTCTACAGTAGGAAGAGTCATACCTCCACTGTATTGGGAAATGCACAGTAATGTATCTCCACTGAGTTGGGAAAAACGAAGAATAGAAACCTCCAGGTACTCCTCCAAAACAACTTGGCTGGTAGTAGGTACACAATGCACAGAGTCCAAAGGGACAAGTGGGGTCAAGTTTGTCAAGTAGTGGGACTAGTCAACAATTGTTAGCCAATGTGTTTCTCTCAGGTTCTCCAATCACACCCAAGACCAAAAAACTGAGTAGCTCTCGAGTTGTCAAAGTGTTCTGGTGTTCATCAATATGTTGCTAACATGTACAGAAGCAAATAGCACCAAGTTCTCCTCCAAAATAAATAACAGGTATTCAGAACTTAATGCAACAAGCCCGAAGGAACTAGTGGGTCCATGTCAGTTATGGAGAAAGTCGGGTCAGTCGAGTCCTCCAAAGAATCTGCGAAGAAATGTTAAAGTAATCTCACAGGTCACCATTTCACGCTCAGGTCCGACAAGAAAGTGCTCAAGATCACCAGTATGGTTCTCCATCTATCAAATTGTACACATGTCCATCAGTATGTTGCTCACAGGTCCGCTAGTTACTTGGACCGCCATTCTACATGTTCCCTCAGTCCGTCATTCTACCTGTTCTAACTCCACGAACATTGACAAAGGATGACAACCGACCACTCCAACAGTAAGATGACAAGTTAACCTCCACTGTGCAAAGTAAACTGCCTAGACAAGACGGTTCAAAAACCAAAAATAGTATAAAAATACAGGTCTGAAACACTTCCCTAAACATACATCAAAAAACACTGATAAATGTCTGTGTAGGCTTGGTCTAAGGCTAAAGAACACACTCCAAAACTATGAGGTGTTAAAGAGTGCAAACACCGATGGTCACTCTTATGTGGAAGCAACACCGCCATTGTTGTTGCTTGGGTGTTCGTTGCAGGTTCAAAAAAACTCCTTCGTATATCCATACCCACCACGACTAAACCCCCATTCCCATCGACTTTCTTATATTGTCGTAGAATTTATTATGGCGTTTGAATTGCATTTAACGAAAGATAGAATGACATAGTTATTTAGAAATAAAATAATGGATTGACACACAAAATAAAAGAGATCGAACAACAAAATAAATAATAAATAATATGTTTTTTTATTTTATATTGTATTTGAAAAAACAAGTTAGGATATTTTTATCCGTATTTGGTCTTTTGTTTAAAAAGAGGAGACATTAAAAACATATTTGAAACTTGAAATTTAATTTAAAATTAAAATTAAATTGCAATTGAAATTTCAAATTTAAATTAATAAAATTCACAAGTTTAATAATATTTTGGATAAAATTATGAACCATGCAATAAGTCAATCATTGGTATTGTACAGTTTTTTTCTTGCCATACCATCACACTACTAAATATTGACTTAGTGCATGGTACATATTGTTTTTCATACCATCTTCCAATGATTGACTTATTACATGGTACATATTCCTTGCTATACCATCACACTAAGAATGATTGGCTTACAACATGGTGCATATTGCTTGACATTCCATCACATTGTTGCCATAACATCCTGTAATGATTGGCTTACTACATGGTGCATATCACTTGCCATACCATCACACTACCAATGATTGACTTACTGCATGGTGCATATTGCTTACCATACCATCACACTACCAGTGGTTGACTTATTGCATAGTGCAAATTGCTTGCCATACCATCACACTACCAATCATTGGCTTACTACCATCACACTACCAATGATTGACTTATTGCATTGCACATATTGGTTTCCATACCATCACACTACCAATGATTGAATTACTGCATAGTGCATATTGCTTATCATACCGTCCTCTAATGATCTTGATATGCAACCAATACTATCCCAAACTAATCTTCTTATAATAGTACACACTTTTCATCATACCCATTATTATGAAGTTGTGCTCACTTACACCTCCATATGATATCATTTTTCTATGCAAAGATACTTACTTTCCACCTTGAAAAACCGAAAACATAAAGAACATATCAATCCATTTCCATTTTGTTTGGAGATTAATTAACCAATCTTTACTATGCAATAATATCATTTGTTTGATATTTACTATAAAGTCCATATATTGTAATACAACCTTAATAAATATTTGTCAGGGGCTTCACCTTGTTACCCAATATCTTATCATGTTAATTCATAAAGGGGATTTTTAAATTGAGAAAAATGAAGTCAATATATTGTAGGTATTTAGAGGCATGTGAGGCATCAAGGAATTTATAAGTATCAAGGAGTATAAAACGGGGTATCTAGTAAAAATATAGGTTTTTTTATTGAAAAATGTATTGGAAGGGGTATTCAAAAAAATACTTTTGAGATATATTTATCAATATCTAATAAAATTAAAGATATTCTTTAATATTCCATAACACAGATACTATGTCATAAGTTAAAATGAAGACCCCATAATATTTATTAAGATTTTTATTCTAAAAAATGTAACTCTATAATATTTGTTAAAATTCTTATTATAGCTGCCAATAGGCATGGTATATAGTGTTGAGTTAGGTTTGACTTTCTATTAGTTTATGGCTGACCATAAAATATATACCCCTTTATTCGAAGTTTTAAAAAATAATGATTAATTTTAAATTTTAAATCTCATTTATCTAATATCTTATTGACCAAAAACTTTGAAGTGTTATTGTTGCCTTCACTTCCCCAATACTATTGCAATAAATATTTCTTGTTTATTTAATCTCTAGTTGAAAGACGTTCTAACTACAAAACACGTCCATCCAAAGGCGGGGACGCCGTTCCAGTTTACGATGAAGTCTTGTGCTTACGACACGCTTACAAAAAGCTATGGGAAAGCGTTATTTGGCACTAACAGTAACATACATGCATAAAATGAAATAATACAACAAAGCAAAAAGAGAGCGTGCACAACATAAACGGGACACCACATCATACTAAAATTTTAAATTCAAACAAATAATTTTTCCATTTAGATTTGCATGCGAACAATATCAGTGGCAGCTCAAACAGCGTTAAATGCACTACATAAATGGCCGGTCAAGAGCATTAAATGCAATATATTTTAAGGTGTGGCGTTATTACTTCGGTGTTTAAATTAAAAAAAAAATTCTTTCCCAAAAAAAAAGCGCAAAGGCCGAACCACCTCTTAACATATTAATATGGGCTTGGATAGTTCTAAAATATAAATTTGAGATTTCAAATATGGTGGTGACCGATGCAAACTTCCCTCGCTGTATATTAAAGCCATCGTTGCATCATTTGGCCATACACAAGCTCGATTCATTATATATATTTGACATAAAATTATCACATGGGGACTTTATGGGACTTTATGGGATATTCATTATATATCTCTTAGAGGGAAAAATATATAC
>SNQJ01S0028029.1:8368-69654 GCA_010110895.2 Picea sitchensis | reverse complement strand
AAAAAACAATGCAAATGGTACTATTGTGCCTTTGACATCTCCCCAACAACGACACCAAAATCAAAGTCTATTTAATTACCCACTATTTTTTAATAGGAGTAACTAAATGGATTGTACATTAAATTTTCAACTTGGAGTCCAAATACTTGTGATATGCCATGCACCATATGTGTAGGCTCCATGATTCCTCTTTGTTTATCCTCATACCATGTGCTTTCCTAAAAACAATGCAAATGGTACTACTATGCCTTTGACATCTCCCCAACAACGACACCAAAATCAAAGTCTATTTAATTACCCACTATTTTTTAATAGGAGTAACTAAATGTATTGTACATTAAATTGTCAACTTGGAGTCCAAATACTTGTGATATGCCATGCACCATATGTGTAGGCTCCAAGTTCTTTACTTTCACCAGTTTGTTTATCATGATCCTAATTAATTGGAAACTCACTCTTGTAGAATCAAACATGTTCGAATTGAAACACACTTGCATAAATCAAAATCTACAGAGCCTGACTACTTAAAAATTGAAACTCAACCACAAGTAGGAAAATGATCTATTTACTTGAACGCTTGATCATGTCAGTGAGAACCCTTCTATCACAAGAGAATCTCCTGACATGATTTGAGCACTTCATCTTTCCATAGATCAAAGTCCACATTGTTGGAAAAATCTGATAAAGATTAATTTATTGTTGGTTGTAACGAAAGTTGATATAGTTGTGGAATTAAAATGAACCTGGGTAAGAAAACAATTGATAAAAACACACTAAAAACAGAATTGAGAAAAATCTAAAGTACCCATCATTATGTTCCATTAGAGTGAGCTCTTCCTCCTAAAAGAGGGCACTATGTTTATACTACAACAACTAAATCCAACAAAGGTGATTGCTTACAATTCCTACAACCCAAAAAGTGTGCTTACAACATCATGGTCTTTACAATGTTAGGTAGAGGAGAATCTTTCCCTTGGGATTGAACTTCACACAACTTTTACATGCAACCTCTTCATTTGACACTTGACTATAATAGTGTAGTATAATCCCACATTACTAGTAGTTTCTATCCTAATATACTAGCCTAAAAGACAAACAAACTTGAAAAACATCCATGCATTAAGTTGGTACACTCTCTGGTGCTTCACCTTCCTTAGTTGAGTGGGGAGGGTTGGATTCTTCAATGTCCATTAGGTCTCGAACTTGGTTGACTGTGTTGTCCTCCATTGCTTCGGTTTCCCGTCACCCATATTGTTTGAAGCCAACAACACAGAGTTCATATGTATAGCCACCACAAGGGACCTCAAATGACCACATTCAGCTTCCAAGGAGTCAACTCGAAGCCTCTGCTGAAGGATGAAAGACAAACGTTGGCTGAGAGGGCATTGAGGGCATGTTCAATATTTGTCATTTTTGTTGAAAGGGACATTAAACCCTGGTTATTTGCTTGGTTAATACCATCTTGACTCCTCATCACCAACTACAAATATTTTCTTTTAGAGCTGGCCATAATGCTCAACCCCCTTAGATTACAAGTTCCCAAGCGCTCTATCATAATCCATTCCTAATCGTGACGATGAGGAGATTCCTCTTGAAAAATAAGGATGAAGAGGAACAAAGAAAATCGATGCTGACCTCCACCATTCATGCTCTCGGAGAACACCACTGCCAAAAAATTAGTACTCGAACCCAGATTTCACCTAGAAATCCTAACAAACATTACTCACATTGACTCCTCTATCACCACCTCTAAGTTCGTCCCCGCACTAACCTCCAAATCTCCTCTCCTATCTCCCACAAATATGATCCAAAAGCCCCCCTAGACCTCTACCCAAACTGCCTCTCGACGACAGAGCTCAAGACTAGCCATAATCCCACATATGCCATCCTCACTATGTGTGGAGTAATTTCTAACACACACGAGGAAGCTCAATGCATGTGCGACTGCATGAGGCCACCTACCTCATGTCCTGTCATACCCACTAGTAGGAGTCTGGTTCATGAATGAACAAGTGGGTCAAAACCATAGCAAGATCCACCAAAATTTGAGTAAAATAAATCTCATTGTGGGCCAAAAATACCCTAAGACCCCAAGATAACATGGTACTTTGATAATAAAACTAAGGAATTTGAAGGAACCGGTCCACTCCATTCACACAAAGAGCTCCTTGCTGAAAATATCTGGCCTTTTTGGCCCATGAGTTTGCTTATGTGTTGAGTCCTCTTTTGATACGAAAGAATAAAATTTGCTTGAAGGATTGAGATAATATGTTAGCTCACTTTAGTAGTGAAACTAATTTAGAACACTAGGGGTGTCATTTATATATCACTTCTTGAATAACTATAAGAGAATCACGTAGCACCAGAAGGCTTCCAATTCCCTCTTCTTTCGCCAAATTAAGTCCATACCAGAACACATACACTTATGCCAGGTTGTTTGTCACACTTCCTAATCCCCAAGCATAATTGGTCATTTCATTTCCTACGGGATCATGAATTATCCCCCCATATAATGAGGCTTAATAAAGATCAACATATCAAGCAATATGCAAGATAAATTTTATATTTTTTAGGACATAAAGGTGGGGAGAATAACACTCCATCCCACAACCATGTATAAATTCTAAATTCTTTAAGACATAAGGGTGGGGAGGGTAACGTTCCATCCCACAACTACTGGACCTAAATCCAATTGGCATCCAATTTGTTTACATATGGTAAGTAATAAATACAAACTTACTTTCAAAATAAAGTGTATTATTTATTTATTTATTTTATGATGTATAATTCTTATTTTATGCTGCTAAACTGTGCACACCTCCTTTGACCTTTTCATATTCTCGAATGCTGACAATAGATTCAGTTGCGCTTGCACTGTCGATGCTTGTTGTTTCACCTCCTGAAGCTGGGCTTATAATGTTCTTAGTTATGGGTCTTCTGCAAGGTGCTCGTAGGTCTGTGCACTTCAATTACAGAGTTTCTTGCATTATAACTCCAATTCCTTGATTCTTTCGACTGCGCTCCTGGCAGTTTCTTCCCTTTGGTCTTGCACTTCCTGTAGAATGCTCAATACTACTTGCAGTTCCAGTTTTGCGACTCTTGATTGGAGTTGTCAGATGGCTTCAATCAGATTACCCACCTGGCTCTCAGCTGTTTCTTCTTCCATTTGTTCTAGGCCCAACACATAGCAAATTCCTCTAGTGACTTCCTTCTTAACTCCCATCTACTGCGCGAGAAACTGTTCTTTTTCTTTCTGGATGTGTGCTCTATCCTCTGCAAACTTTTCCAGGAGGTCATCTTTCTCTTACTACGCAATCCGACGTTTCTCTAGGGATTCCTCCTTTTCTTGTTTCAAGGCCTCTGTGGCCTGCTCTTTTTCTTCCTAGACATGACGAAGGTGAGCCTCTGTAGCATATGCTAATTTGTGTAGTTGGGCAGGCTCATCTCCCACTTCTATACCTTCTGATGATGATGGCGCAATAGATACTGCATGGCTCAAGTAGAGAGCTTGTTGTACCCCTTTCAGCTTCACCTCAATCATGTCGTACATTGTCTCTTTCTTTGCTTCATTGAGTTGCAGAATATTCTATGAAGTGTCTGCTACAACGGCGATGATGAGATCAATGTCATCCATAGTAAGCACAGTTTGTAGTTGGGTTTTACTGACTCGTGACTTCTTCCATGCTGAAGGTTTCTTTGGGGAAACCTTTCTTTTTTGTGATGTTTCGATCTCCGTAAGGGGATCTTTAGGCGGTGTCACTTCACCCCATTCCTTCTTTTCCTCTTCCCCTTCATCCCCTTCTTGGTCTACTTAGTCATCTCCTCATCCTCCAGGTGAATCTGGTGTAGTTTCCTTCAATGCGTTGTTCATTTCCTGCACTTCTTCCTTCTTCTTCTTCTTCTTCTTGTTGGGTCCATCATACTCTTCTCGAGTGACTACAAGACTTTCGATGAGGTCAGGTTCAGAGAGTTCGGTCTGTTCAATTCATACAAGGAATTTTGCAGGCCATTCCTTGGTTATTTCCTCCATATCTTCCTCGGTGAGCTTGTAATAGGACTGGAGCTCTTCCTTGTGTCCGTCCCCATGCACAGTGATGTAAATGAAGTGCCTATACGCATAGAACTTCGCAAGTGGCCTTAACCTATGGAGTGTATTCGACGTCATGCAAGGGAAGGATTCAATGACCCTCTTCAACTTTAAATAATAGGTGTGGAACACCGCATTCAAATTCCATTATTTTTCCATGTCGCTCAAATACCATAGGGCAGTGAACTTCATGGCCAGTGGTTCAGATGGATCGATTTCAGGGAAGGTCGCTCCTTTCGGCATCTCCCAAGTGATGAAGGAAATGAGAATTAGAAACCAGTTGAAGTGAAACTTGTAGCCCTGATCCTATGCTTCGAGACAATCTTGCTCCAACTAGTTGACGAGGTATCTCGCCCAGTTCATTTGCATCCCTTCAATGCATTTTCCTGTGAGGTCGATGATGAACCCTGTGACCTGCATTGGTCTATTCTTCCTGATGAGCTTGCCTGCTATCAACTGAAAAGTTAGGTGCACTGCGCCATTTTGGATGGAGACTACCTTGTAGCCCCGCTTCCCCTTCTCTATATCATCGTAGGTGTCCTTTATTCACTGTGCCAGGGAGTGATCTACAACCTTCCCTGGGTAAAAATCTTGTGGGTCCAGTCCTTGCATGCTCAATCCGATGATCTGATGGATCAACGTTGGATCTACAGTGATGTGCCTATCCAACCACAAGTAACCTCCATGGTAGCACGACAGGAGGAGTTTAACGCATGCGTTAACCTCTTGATGTCTGTCGAAGTGTGGTATCTTAATCACATTAAGGATTGTTGATCTTGTGATGTACATGGTCCACGACTGAGGAACTATCTTTGGCTTCTTCCCCATTTTATTTGTCAAGTAATTATGTGGTGCGAGCATTCCATAATTCTTTCGGTCTCCTAAGTTGAAATCATTGATCTTGAGCGTCATAATCTATCCCAACTGTGATCCAACTGCGTGTATCCCCTTCGGGAGGTACGCAGTGATCAGTGTATCATCGTAGTCTCTCAGGACATTGTCACGACTAATTGTGCCAACCAAAGGTGGGATATAGTCCGGCAGGACCGACGGGATGAGCTTCACGTTCGCCAAGTCATCAAGATGCTTGCTTCTTTTCTCTGTTGCAGTTCGGGAGGGCCCAGATCGATGTGCAGTCGATGGGGAGGCTTGCAATCCTCTTGTCGACAAAGCCTGTGCGCCTGCGGACATGACCTTTTCAACCATAAGGTCTATTAGGATTTCTTCCATGAACTTCTCTACTGCACTGCGTTCACCAGACATACACACTCGAGATCGGATATCTTGGGTAAGAAGACAAACACTCAAGGTAGCATAATGGGTGGTGAGGTCTCAGTAAGCATTGCATGATATCAATCAGTTCTCTGTGGGCTCGGATAAGACATTTGACGGGTTAAATAGACAGTGTTGTAACATACTCATCCAACAGACAGGAATTCCTCAATCAATACGATTTCATTCGTTATGGCGTGCTCCCAATGGTCCAATGGCAATCTTTTCGGCAATAACTACGTTGCTATCCATTATGGAGCGTCGTTCTAATGTCTGGGATGCCTCCAATGATCATATTGCTTCACCATGGCAAAGTGTCAGTATGTGTTGTTCTGCTATTCTGGTGAGGTTCAAGTTATGCAAGCCTTCTTGCTGTGAAGTCTTCTCTGGAACTTCCTGCAATTTTTCTAACTTTGCTTTCTTTTTGCTGAGATTTCTGGCTTTCTTTCTTGTGATCTGAGTCAGTAGGTTCCTCTTTCCATTTTTATTCTTTTCTTCTCTTAGCATAGTAACTTCGCACTGTTGAGGGTCTTTCAAAGGGTTTGAGTGGAATACCTCTTCTCTTATTACTTCAGGGGTAGGTGCTCGTTTCTTCTGCATGCACAGTTTTTTCAAACTTTCCTTCATTTTCTCAACTTCGACATGTAAGTCTTTGGTCCTCAGTTGCTTCGACTTGACCTCTTGTTCTTATAGTAAGTGCGCTATTCTCCTATCCATGAAATCTCTTAGTTCTTTTTTTTTCTGTTCTAGAGCTTCCTCTTCTTCTTTCCTTTTGTTCTCAATCCAGGTCCTTCCTAGAAAAAGTGCAAAGGGGGCATTGTTCTCAACAAACTTAACGACCTCAAATTATTCTTCATTCGATGCTCCATGAGAAACCATAGGTACATGGGTAAGTCTTCCACATAGGTTTATCATCTTTCCTTTAAACAATCCTAGTCCTCCCAATGAAGGAACCATAGAAGGCTTTCCCAAAATTTCCCAAGTACTTTCTGTTATAACGTTCACCTGTGTTTCCTTATCCAGAACATAGTCTATGTCGAAGTCTCCTATTCTTGTTTCTATGCACTCCTTGTCTTTTAAGATCTATGATAAGGTAATGTCTCTGTGATCATTCAGTGTTTCTTTCATCTGCAATAATATAGTCTTTGATTTTTCCTGGTGTTCTAGCATATTCTTAGGCACTTTACCTTCCTCATGGTTTTCTTGTCTCATATGCATCTTTTCAACTTTATCAATCATTCTAGGGAATTCCAAAACTTCATGGCCAATGAATTTACAAAAAATACAAATAAGGCCTCTACCAGGGCATTCCTTAGCAATATGGCTTGGTCTTCTGCAACTAAAACAAAGAGTCAATCCTCTATTTTTTTTAAACAACCCCCAACATTTCCTGTACTGCGCACTGGGATCACAGTGATGAATCTGCAAAAAAATCTTTCTAGGATCCTGCATCCACTTGTTAATCCAAAAATCCTTTCTATGCATAGGAATAACATATCTTTCAATATTCTTATCAGGTCTATTCATATCAAATCTTCTTTCTTCTAGTTGTGCCCTATTTTTCAGACTAGGACAGAATCTATCAAGTATACCTAGATCCATTCTTTCGAAAAAAAAAATTCACTTATCTTACCTTTATCAGAGCACAAAGATTTTAAGATCTTACCTCTTTTCTTCCGATCTGATTCCCTTCTTATCATAGCGTTTCGCAAGTCAAGTAGAATACTGTGCACTAGAGCAACAGATCTACACACAAAGCTTTCTCTTTTCTTCAGTTCCCATCAATCATAGTTTCAGGTCTCGGCAATGGAACCATTTGTTGGCATAGGGACATACCCCGGGTTAAACTCTTCAACAACGCACCAACAAAACCCTAACTACTGGCCCTTTCAGAAACACCTGCAAAGTAAATGAATTCTCACCCAAGGTAGAGGCAGAGGGGGTTGCAGGATTCAAGTGTCTACAACCTAGCTGGGACACAGATCAGTGATCACAATACTTAACAGAGCACTTAGCCAATAACATTCATTAGTCTTTAACCACCTTTATTCACATCGCAGGTTAAAATCCTAATTGCAAAGCAACGCGGTAATCATCAAGATCTATTCACATCTAACCATTCAACACATAGCATAAAGATAGATCTAACCCTCATTCATATTATTAGCACTAAGATACTACAACATATGCATATAACCTACATAAAAATAACAACACTACGAATAAATCACATCAATAACATATCAACCATATTGCACAAAGAAACCACTACACATGATATATGTTGTTCACCCCTAGCGTGGGGCTACGTCGACCAACTCTTCTTCTTTCCTTCTTTATTATTTTGCAATTGTCTTACATTCTCCTACTCCTGTGAAAAAACCCACAGAGCCAACTCCGCATAGGACAGGAGGTCTGCACTCACCTCGCTAGATCCTCCTTCCCCTAGTTAGGTCAAGGTGAAAAGATAACTCCTAGTAATCATAGAGCCTTCTTACAATCACTTGCACTTAGCTCTGCAAGTCTCAATACAATCTTGCACAAAAGCCAACTAGTCGTGCACTAAGCTGATCATTAACTAGTTACTTCTTATATCGCCTAGATTTCTATTTATACATTACAAAAGGGGCCTAAACATGGGTAAACCCATGGGTCGACATCCCATACCCGTTACATAAACCCTAAACCCAAAAATCCTATAAAAAGGGTGCGAGATCCCGTGATTTCCGCTTCGCTTGGGCGCTTTGTCTTCGACCAGCCTGTCAAAGTCCCAAAATTGGTTAAACATGACCAAGTTTCTCCAAAACTTGGTCAAGGGCCAACAAGTGAAATATTAGATTCTTGTTGGTTATAATTTCTTTCCTGGTTGTTGGAACCTTTAAGAAGATTTCCATATCTTTCAGGATTTCCCTCACTTTTCTTTTCTGGTGACTTAGGGCTTGAATCTTCTTATTGTAGTCATAAACAAGACCTTTATTGATAGATGGTGACCTTTGAAAGTTGAGGATATTATCTATAATTGTAGTACTCGTTTCAAATTTTGAGTTTGTATTCAGTTGGGTAACTGTCTCTTCTAATTATTTTCTTAGATAGGTATTTTCTGTTTCAAGTTTCTCACAATGTTGATATTTTTCTTTCAGTTGTTTTTCTATTAATTCATTTATTACTTCTACTTCTTCAATTTGAACTTAAATCATTTTTTCTTTTTCCTCAAGGCTTTGTGATAGCTTCTCCTTTAGTATAATATTCTCTCTTCAGAGCTTTGTGATTTCATTTTGATCACAAGTAAGTTATCCTTTAGGACTATCTTTCTCATCTTCGTATTTCTACAATTCATTTTTTAGCTATCTATTCTTTTCTTTGATTCTATCGATTTCTTCTAAGGCAAAAATGGGTTATGCTTCAATATCCTCTTCCACTTTAATCTCGCGATTTCCTTCTTCTCTCGAATCTATCCTTCCTTTTTTTGATTTATCAGATTGTGATTTTAGGGTCGTGAAGAGAATCGCTTTTGTTTCATTGTCATTGTCATTAGAACAATTGTTGTCCTCATCAGTATGTAAATTCTTCCCTTGTTTGCAGGGATTTTCTCTCTTCTCAATGTTATCGTTCTTGTAATTTCTGAATCTGGAATAATCATTTTCGTTGTTCTTTCTAATTTTTAAATAAGGGAATTTAGCTGCATAGTTTCCTACTTCTTCACAGTTAAAACATTTAGAAAGAGGATTACCTTTGTTTTTGCCCGATCCTTTCTTAGGATTCTTGGAAAAGTTGGCTTATTTAGCATTTTATTCACTATCTGAGCTGCCACTTATTTCATATTCTTCTATCCTTGTCCATTTTGGCACTTCTAATGCTTCTTTATTTGCATAAAGATCTTGTAGATTTTCCCAAAGTTCTTTAGTTGATGTACACTGTCCCACTTTGACTTTCTCCAAATCTAGCATGCCACTCAAAATGACATTCATGGCCATTGTATTGTTTTCACTTGCCTCCTTTGCAACTGCATCTGTTAGTGAAGTTTTTGAGGGTGTGTTACTAGTGACAACTGGTTTCCAAAGATCATATCCTAGTGCATGCATATATGTCTTTATTTTTATGCTCGAGAATACATATTTTGTTCCATCAAACAAGGGAGGTGGCATCCAATCCATGTGTGCTAAAAAATATTCACCTCCCAATGGTTAGACTATACTAGAGGAACTCGTTCTGATACCAATTGTTGGCACACTTACTTATACTGACAGGGGGAAGGGGGTGAATCAATATATGACTATTTTTATTTTTCTTTAGAATATTTATCAATTTGTTACTTTACCAACTATGATAATTTAATGATAAATATAAACAACCATACAAACATACAATCCACAGTGCACATATATTTAATGTGGAAACCAAAATGGGAGAAAACGACAAAAATTTTCTTTATAAAATCATTTAGGCACCAACCTAATGTTACAATATTTGTAGGAAACAATATGTTATTATAATGTTTGTAGGCACCAACCTGCAGGAGATACCAATCCCCTCTCTCGAGGACCAACCCAAAAATAATGTTTGTAGGAGACACCAATCCCCTTGGATGAGCACCGACTCAACAACAATGTTTGCATGCAACAATCTACAGGAGACACCAATCCCCTTGGCTGAGCACCAACTCATCAACAATGTTTGTAGGCACCAACCAACAGGAGACACCAATCCCCTCAAGCTACCAATAATATCAAATTAACTCTTTTCTTCAATTCTTCACTCGTACAAATCAACTGTTATGTCTCTGTTGTCACAAAAATCTCCACCAGCTCACATTCTGCATGAATTCAGAAATTCCTTAGACCTTGCACCTCCTAGCCACCCTTAGACATTCAAATTCTTCTCTCTTACATTTTTTACCATTTGAAAACATCCAAGCCTCAGAGCCTCTCTTCCACTCTTGGTTCTGCAATCTTAGAATTTCTCTCTTACTCAAAATAATCAAGGCAATGTTATTTATACGTGATACCATACACTAAAAATTGTCCACATATGCCATAAATCATGCTAAATAGGTCAACTCCAACTTCCAATCTTCCTCAAAATTGGGCTATCAAAACACCTCCACGAAAATCAGTCTTAATATTATTCTACTGCACAAGATCTGTTCATGGGCCCTTATCACTGAGCCATTGTCGTATGTGATCCTTGAACAGATCATGGTCATCGATCTATTCTCCACCCAAAAAAATACATAACATAACTTCGACGCTCAAGAGCCATCTGATCCAGTTCCTTGATTTGATCTTAACCATTGATATCGTTCCTTAGATATCAGGGCCATTGGGCCTTCATCCATCCAATTTCATTCTTCTGGTATCTTATATACTGGTACTCACATGATCTAATCTTCTTATGACACATGGTCTAGTTACAATGCAACATGACCTCAATGCTCAACCACTGCCCGATCCATCTCGGATTCAATCTTAACTGTTGATCTGGTTCTCTACATCACTCAACACAACCCCATTGCACAAACACCATCCGATTATATTAAGAATAAATATTAATCGTTGATCTTGTTCCTAGGATGGGCCCCTGGGCCTTTAACATTCACGCCTTCAACCATTTATCTGATATTCGATATATCGATGTGACGTGGCTAATAACATGGTCTCCACATGGGATCCATATGCATGTCCTCACTGATGTGTAATTGTACAAGGTATGACACATGGAATTTTATGTGGCTGCTAACATCACCTCCACGTGGATTCGACTTGGCACCTGATCTGGCCCATTGTGTATTGGTCCCCCAGGTATCGCCCCCCTGGGGCTTTAACACTATGCTTTCACTTTCTCTCGATCTCCCGATATGAGATATGTTGATATTGTGGACCCCACTACTGAGGCTTTGAGGCACCGATATCTCGATCCCCCAAGCCCCCGACTGCCTAGAACTTTAACATTTCAATATTTCTCTTTGGTCATCCAATACACAATATATTAACCAGGCCACTGTGCTGACGTGGTTCTTACATGGCCACTGGCTCTTACGTGGTATCTACGAGGATTTGTATATTGTCTTGGCTTCTTATGTGGTGGATGACATGGCCACCACGTGGCTCGAGGATGGATACTAATGTGGCATCGGAGCTAGAACATCGGGTATTGGGCCCCTGAGACCCTGGGACTTTGGAAATATACACA
This sequence comes from Picea sitchensis, assembly GCA_010110895.2. Lineage (NCBI taxonomy): Eukaryota > Viridiplantae > Streptophyta > Pinopsida > Pinales > Pinaceae > Picea > Picea sitchensis. The sequence continues at coordinate 58,106 of SNQJ01S0028029.1, read as the reverse complement.
TGCTTCAATCTTCTAGGATCTGATACTTCGATATCAAATCATCAGGGCACCGGGGCATCGACCCTCTGGGCCCTCAAAAGTTTTCCCACTACGTTAACATTTCTATCTCCTGGTATTCAATATGTTGGGCCCCATGGTCAAAAGGTAACTCTTCGCATGGGGTTATGTATCTCACCATTCACATTCAAACTATGTGCTTTCACTTTTTCATTATAAACCTTTCGAAGTCAATTTCCCTAATGCATTTGGGATATATCAATTTTGTTGCTCGAGCATTAAATGCATGCTTGAGCTTCCTCTACACTCTTAGATTTCAGATTTCATTGTCTAAATCTAATCTCCTATGGCTCCCTCAAACGAGGTCATCTCATACAACTTCCAATTGCCTCTTCTCTTCAAACTCGTACAACCTTTTAGCGCATTCTCGAGCTTGAGCTTTCTCTGCATCCTCAGTCTTCTACAAACCATGATTTCTCTACAACCAAAATATTCCATGGGGTTCTCTTGTTATTTAAAGTATGATATCTCTACCACAAAGATCTTCACTTCCTCGATCTCATTCCTCTATTTGCACGGTCCTTCTCGTCTCATCCTCCTCATACCTTTTTTGGCCTGGTTATACAATTCAGGTGCTTCCTCGATATGCTCTTTGGTTTTATCATCCTCCCCTTGTAAAATCTTGTTCCTTGATTTCTTGTTTATCTGGGTAAACAAACAGAGCCCTTGCATCTCATAGAGATATTTACAATCGTCCCTCCTTAAATCACACAAGGTAAAAATGTAGAAATTCATCAACACAACACATAGAGGAATTCATAGTCTTTGACATCAATGACAACATCGTACAAAAATCCACCTCCTTCTGTCTTTGACATCAATGAAAACATTGTTTCCAACAAGAAGGTAGTTATATTTAGTTGAATGTGAGAGATTATTTCCAATTAGTTTAACACATGGGTTATTGCGTGGTTAAGATATTATGTTTACAAGTTGTTAGTGTGATAATATAGCGTGTCTATCTTGAGCCAAATATTTTGTATTTATATCTATATAATTATATTATTGCACCAAGTTAAGTGCATTTTACAACTCAATATTGAAGAGATTGTAACATTTGATCCCATAAGTTAGCGTATAATGTTATCCAAAACTAATATGATATACAAAACTAAGAATATACTAACAAAACATTTAATGTACGCTAAACAAATATCCCATATGCCTGCATGCACGCGCGCGTGCGCACACACACACAAACATGGACTTTTATGGTAATGGATGAGGTGGAGCTCTATGGCTATAGGATTCATGTAGGTGGAACCATGAGGCACTAATATTGAGCCATCAACCTTTGGTAGCGAAACGCGTGTTTGGAAGATGTAGTTCAAGCAACATGTTTGAGGTATCTCTCGTCGTGTACTTAGAATGGAAGAAGAACTAATCGATTACTTGACTGACCCATTGGAGGGAGATTGCATTTGGGAAAACCATCCTTAATGGCATGCCACATAATGGTAGAGTGAAGGTCTTCTCTCTCCCTCCCCGTGGAAAGTACAGGGTCATGTCACTGAGTCCGCTGACAACTCTCAACTTGTTTCTTCTAGTGGTGTTAACACAAATACCTTGACTAGAAAACATGATCTGGTAAGATCTATTTCAAACCCATCTCTAGCCATGTATGATTCTTTTGTCGTTACTCATAATGCGAGAAGGTTTTACCCCCTGCATCATTCTCCTAAGCTCTTAGTAAAACCCTTCTCCTACGAATTTGGTCTTGAATCCCCTCAATCCTCCTGCTACTCAAATTTTCCATCACCTCAAGGTTTCATTGATCAATTTCTTACTGTATATTTGATGAGTGGTGGATCCTAAAACCCTACCCCTTCCCACTCTGTAGATAACCCCAGGTCGGACTCCAAAGCAGACTTGATGGTGAAAGGAAGTATCAACAAAAAATGTGTGAAGAGGAAGGAAAAAGAGATTAACCCAGTGATAGGAAATGGTGTTAAGACAAATGAGACAACCCTCATGGAGAAAACAACTTTGGTTGGTCATTTTTCTAGCAAAATAATGTCTGGTGGTTCTCTATGGAAATGGATAAATGAAAATTTTGTTCCCCAATTCAGATATGAGCCCAGGAGTCTCACTTTGGTGGAGGGATGGATGGGTTGGGTAATGCAAGAAAGTGTATATGTATGTTTAATATTGAAATTGAAATGGAACTAGGGAGCCCAATCGTTGTTTCTTAAAAAATGGTCAATTGATTTTGACCCGAGCTTAGAAAGGCTAGAACATAACCAAAATTTGGGTTCGATTGTTAGGGTTCCCACTCATTCTTTGGTTCGTGGAATTTTTCAAGGAAATTGGCTATGAAATAGGTTTTTCTATGAAGCTGATAAATCTTATGAGTCGACCAACTACATGGGGATGGATAGGATCCTTGTCAGTTTCAAAATAGTAGGGGGATTACAAGAATCCATTTCAATTCAGCATGGAGATTCAACCTTTAAAAAAAGTGTGGATTATGAAGGGATCCCTTTCCAGTGCGGACATTGCCACTCTTACGATCACCTTCTAAGGGATTACATAAGGGCCACAAAACATAATTTTTGTAGGAAAAAGGAGGATTCTGCCACCTAGGTTAGCCCCAAAACCATAGCTTCGATGCACAATGCATGTTCACATACCTTGGAACTTATTTTAATCCCAAAAGGCATGGATTATTTATAATAAATATAGGAAAACCTATATTTTTCCTTGACTCTTGCCTCCAGTTCCTCACAGGGTATGTCTTCCTCTCCCCTCTCCTATACCTCCTTTCCAGTATTATGGTCTTATTCACTTTGACTCTCTTTTGTATCTCCCCTGCAATCCCCATCCCAATTCCTTGGTTGATTCTCTTTCAGGCTTCTCTGACAACTCCCCTCCCTCCTCTTCCCATTTGATTCCCCTCCCCCCCCGTCATATTTCCCTACTTCCTCTCCCCACAATCACTAATTTTCACTCCTCCTCTGTCCCCTTCCTCATCCCCCCTCCTCCCCTACCCTCTGTTTTCCCCCTCCCTCCCTTGAAATATAATATTAGGTCTAAGACTAAACACCAAAATCAATATTTTATGGGTATTGTTGGAGGATTGGGAGCCTATGAAGCCAAGGATCCAAAACCCTCCCAAAGAGGTAGGAAATATTACCTCTCTCTAGTGTAAAAACAAGCTAACACTAAGATTCACACTAGAAGAAACATTCTTTATTTGGGGCCCTTGGAGCATCTGCCCTAGGGACCTCCTCCCCATGATTCTTCTATCCTTTAATTACAGAGCACTAGCCAATGTCTCCCAAAAATTGGCCATCAAGAGGTTGGTGGATATACATAAACCATGCATTTTTCTCATTCAGGAAATAATGATGGATGGAGAACGAGCTATCGAAACACTCTCTCATGTTCTTCCTGGTTGATATTTCTCTACATTTTATGTGCAAGGCCACTCTGGTGGTCTCCTCATGGGGTGGAAAAAAAAATCCATCCTTCTTAAAAACTCTTGGGCGATCCATTTGGACCTGGGAACAATTTTGTTCTTATTAGATTTGAATCTCCTCTTCCATTACATAAATATTTATGGGTCATTTATGGACAAAGAATTTTTTTGGGACAAAACCCTCAAAATCTCTCTGGTATTCGTTGAAGAGTTCATTATAGGAGGAGATTTTAACTTTTCATTGGGTGCTAGCAAAGTTTGGGGTCCCACAACTCGCATTGAACCTCATTCGGATTTTTTTATCCAGAGACTCGAGGAGGCAAGGCTAATCTATCTTGAGCCCACAAAACTCACCCCGACTTGGAGGAATATGATATTAGGAGAGGCTCTCATATCCAAACATCTCAAAATATTCCTCTTGTCAGAGTCTCTAGTGGATATGGACTTTAGGATGAAACAATGGGTAGTAGCGGGGGGGGTGGGGGGATTAAGATCATAATCCAATTCTTTTGGATTTGGACCCCCAGATTAAAAACCCCCAAGCCCTTTCAAGCTTAACTAACCCTAGTTTGAGGACCCCTCTTTCAAATATTCTCTCAAGGAGTGTTGGTCACCTTTCAATAGCTCTCATCCAGAGTCCCCCCCCTCTCCATTTTCTTTCCAACATGAAGAAAGTAAAGAAATTTTCCCAGGAGTGGGGAAAATAGAAGTGAGCTCAAGACAACACCTCACAAATCAAAATACAGGATAAACCAAGGATTTTGGAAGAGTTTGAGGGTAATCATACTCTCACTGAATCTCAAAAGGAATAACTCAAATCTTTTGAGCAATATAAAAATAAAATTCTTCTTGAAAAAGAGAAAGAATGGAGATTAAAATTCATGCTTTATGGATTCAAGCGAGAGATGAAAACACCTAAGTTCTTCCAAAACTTTTTCTGATCATGGGAAATCTATTAATACCATCTGGGAAATTGATATTCAACATGGAAATCAACTTATGAATTTTGAGGATATTTCATCGGTGGGGGTTCAACACTTGCATAGGCTCTTCAAAGAAGAATCCAAAACTCCCATTGAGGCAGTCTTCAAGGTTGCAAATATTTTCCCTGGTTTCATTGACCAAGAAGGAAATGGGAAAATTATGAAAGAAATATCAAATGATGAACACATCAAGGCTCTTCATATTTTCCAAAGGGACAAGAGCCCTGACCTAGATGGTCTACTAGTGGAATTTTACTTAGAATGTTTTGATTTTCTTGGAAGTGATCTTCTCAAGGTTATGGAATACTCAAGATCCATGGGGAAAATGCTAACTCTCTTCAACTCCAATTTTATAGCATTAATCCCTAAATCTGAAAACCCCTGATCTTTCGATCAGTTTAGGCCCATATCACTATGTAACAACATTTACAAGATCATCTCCAAGATTATTTCCTTGCACCTCAAGTCCTTCCTTTCTGATATAATCTCTCAGAAACAATTCATGTTACTTCAGGGTTGTCAAATCCATGAAGAAATTGGGTTGTCCCAAGAGGGGCTTCACTCCATCCATCTAGAAAAATAAAAAGCTATTATTATAAAGGTGGACCTATCCAAGGATTTCAACATATTCAATTGTCTTTTCATTAGGCTCATTTTGATTCAAATGGGGTTCTTCCACTCTTTTATCACTTGGGTCCTAAACTGCATTTCAACCACCTCATTTGCAGTATTAATTAATGGCTCAACCTCCCCTTTTTTCAAATCAGAGAGAGGTATATGACAAGGTTTCCCACTCTCCTCCCTTTTGTTCCTCTTGGTTGCAGAAGCTATAAGCTGCTTCATTCACTCCACCTCAGATGTAGGTGCTTTGAAAGGTATCTCTATTGCGACATGTATCTATATAACTCACCTCCTTTTTGTGGACGAAATTTTTATATTTTGTGAAGGAAACCTCATACATCTGCAAACCTTTATAGAGATCCTAAATCTATTATGTTCAACCAAAGGGATCAAAATAAACAATGAAAAATCTTCCTTGCATGTTTGGGGATTTTTAGAGCTAGAAAGGACTATAATATTTCAGATTCTTGACACTCAGATCTTAGATGTAGAGGATGGAATGAAGTACCTAGGATTCTATCTCAAGGCTTGTGTTCTACTTCAAAAAGGATTGGCTATGGCTAATAACAAAAATTGAAAATAGAATCAACTCTTGGTGCAACCAATGTCCCTCTTGAGTGGGATGGCTTGTCTTGGAAAAATCAGTCCCTGAGGTGATTCTTGTATCTTGGGTCACCTTAGAATGGGTTTCGAAGGGTATCCTTTCGAAAATTAAACATTTATCATATCGGTTTCTCTAGTCTAGTCTTGTAGAAAACAAATCTCTAGTATTTGCATCATAGAAGAAAATAACCAATCCTAAAAATATGGGAGGTTGGGGTTTAAAGAATCTTTATTTTTTTGCAAAAGTGATGGCATAAAAAACGTTTGGTCCCTCATCCATGGTAAAAACTTATGGTCTCAAGACATCAAGGCCAAATACTTTTCCTAGGAATCCATTATTGAATGGATCGGGAAACCAATCAAATCCTCTCTTAATGGATCAATAGTCTGGAAGGAAATCCTTGTTCCCTTTCCTAGAATTTGAAAATGGCTAATCTGGGAAGTAGGAAGAGGAAGTCAAGTTCTAATTGGAAAATATCATTGGATTGGATGTTGAAATAACCATATTATTTTTCTCCATCTGATTCAATTTCTAAATGACCAAGGGTTCTTCTATCTAAATCAAATTTGGAGAGATGGACCTACCCTACGTCAAGGTCATTGGTTTTCTGGGAGGGAACTCAACCTAAACAAGGACTTGATTCCAATCTTGTCAAATTTCACTTCATCTCTCCAAGTGGCTTTCATAAGAATCAAAGATTAGGAGGATGAAATATTTGGTCGTTGAGCCCTTAGGGAGGTTATAGACCAAACCTTGGATATCAAGCTACAACTCAAGATGGTCGAGCAGATTCCCCACCATGGTGGGGATAAAAGATTTGAAAAATCAAATGCTTCCCCAAGGCCATGCTATTCATTTGGTTTCTCAATCACAACAAATCCCCCACCTAGGATTGTCTTCAAAGAATAAATTTCATAGCGTCGGTTTGATGTAGGTTATGTAAAAATAATGAAGAAACTAAACATCATCTTATCCTTCACTGCCCCTTCACTGGATATGTTTGGTAAGAAATCAACTGAAGTTAAAGCCTTCAATTTTGACGGGGAGGTCCTTCAATTGAAGCTTCCCTAAACTCCTGGCTCTCTAATCCCAACTCTACGAACTTCCATAGCCTCCCTATAATTGTAACATGGGGAATATGGCTTGCCAGGAATTGGGATATGTTCAATAACTCCTGCCCCTCCCCTATTTTTTGTACCATGCAATGTCTAGATATTTTTCTTTGGTTTTATAGTAGCTATGTTCACATTTAGTCCCCCTACCAAGATCCTCGACCGATTCTCAAAGATTCCCTTGGGCCTTTTTGATGGGGCTACTCAAGGTGACCCGTCTATCAACGGGGTAGGGGGAATCATTCACAATATGAAGAATCCCAGGTTTCCTTTTTAGCTAGGATTGGGTCCGCTACTAACAATCTTAGTGAACTAATGGATCTAAAACTCACTTTGCACCTTGCCAAAGAAATGGGAATTACAAGTCTGTACATTTATGGAGACTCTCTTCTCAATATAAATTGGATGAATGGAACCTATTCAATGATTAACTACTCTCTTCAACTGATTTTGTAGGAAATTCAACACTCTGCTTATTTTTCCTCTCACCTCTCTTTTAATCATGTCTATAAGGAGAAAAACAAAGAAGTAGACCATCTCTCCAAACTTGGTCTAGAAATGGACAGGGGATCTTGGAAAATATTGGAAACCTCTTTAGCTGCGAACCCATATTCGTCTCCTCTTTGATATGTGGTTCTTCAAACAACTTGGTCCTTTCTTGGATAGATTATTTTGTAAAAATTTATGTGACAACTCTATGTTAACTTGAATCTAAAGCCTTAATGGATATGAATAGTTTTGAAGCCTCATTCTCTCATAATTATCAATATTGATGTACTTGAAACAAAACGTTTTGGGTTCGTAGTGGGGAGTGAATAATCTTTTTTATTATTATTTTCAGTCATATCCCATTTTGTCTAAAGGGATATGGGGCTATAAGCCACAAGAATTCTACATGCATATACAATTGTAATTTTATTCTCTTAATAAAATTACTTTGTTTTTTATTTCGATGGAATACACATCCTAGGAAACCCTCCTGGTACTTTCCCTCATTTTGAGGATGGTACGGGAGGTAAATCGACCAATTTCATTTTTGGAAACCTAACTCGGTGGGGATGGCGAGTGAGGCCCAACATCCACAGAGAAAGCCAACCCAGGGACTTGACCTCATGACCTCCTTCTTTTAATTCACAACACTCAACCACTTGAGATAACCGACTAGGCTCTACTTACACACACATTAAATGATATAGACTATTAGAAGAAGAGAATTGTGAAACAATTTTGTTTAATAATGACTATCTTTTAAAATTATGTTTAACATCACTCATCACTATTTTTTATCAACCCATTATATTAACAATGAGTTTCATGATATATATAAACTTAGATCCATATTAACTCGACATCCCTTAAGCATAACGAGATTTACATCTTAATTATTTTTCGGATCCTTCTAAATGCTTAATAAATCTAGACTTGAGATAGATACATGTTAGTTAAATAAATCACCCAACACAACTTTAATTTTTTTGTTTGGAAAATTAATCTACTTTCTCATTTATTAATAGATATCAAATCCCATACAAGTTTGTTTCTCTTACGAGATGGATCTATGATTGTTGGAACATTTCTTCATTGTTAATGTGTCATGGGATAGAGGGTTAGTGTAGAGAGTGTAGATTGTACATTTGAATGATTGGTACAATGTGTCAGCTATGGTTACAATTTGTTCTGTGTTAATTTGTGATTTCCCCATCATTTCTTGAGATCCACCTTGGTGGGTGAGAGGCGTCACTCGTATTCATTGAATGTTGTTCATTCTCATGTGGGATGTGATGGTGTATTTAATTACCCACTATTTTACAACAGGAGTAACTAAACAAATTGTACATTAAATGGTCAACCCAATGTCCAAATGCTTGCAAGATTCCATGCACTATATGTGCAGGCTCCAAGTTCTTTACTTTCACTGATTTGTTTATCATGATCCTAATGAATTGGAAATTCAATCTTGTAGAATCAAACATGCTTCAATTGAAACACACTTGCATAAATCAAAATCTACAAAGGTTAGATACTTCAAAATTGAAACTCAACCACAANATAACCGACTAGGCTCTACTTACACACACATTAAATGATATAGACTATTAGAAGAAGAGAATTGTGAAACAATTTTGTTTAATAATGACTATCTTTTAAAATTATGTTTAACATCACTCATCACTATTTTTTATCAACCCATTATATTAACAATGAGTTTCATGATATATATAAACTTAGATCCATATTAACTCGACATCCCTTAAGCATAACGAGATTTACATCTTAATTATTTTTCGGATCCTTCTAAATGCTTAATAAATCTAGACTTGAGATAGATACATGTTAGTTAAATAAATCACCCAACACAACTTTAATTTTTTTGTTTGGAAAATTAATCTACTTTCTCATTTATTAATAGATATCAAATCCCATACAAGTTTGTTTCTCTTACGAGATGGATCTATGATTGTTGGAACATTTCTTCATTGTTAATGTGTCATGGGATAGAGGGTTAGTGTAGAGAGTGTAGATTGTACATTTGAATGATTGGTACAATGTGTCAGCTATGGTTACAATTTGTTCTGTGTTAATTTGTGATTTCCCCATCATTTCTTGAGATCCACCTTGGTGGGTGAGAGGCGTCACTCGTATTCATTGAATGTTGTTCATTCTCATGTGGGATGTGATGGTGTATTTAATTACCCACTATTTTACAACAGGAGTAACTAAACAAATTGTACATTAAATGGTCAACCCAATGTCCAAATGCTTGCAAGATTCCATGCACTATATGTGCAGGCTCCAAGTTCTTTACTTTCACTGATTTGTTTATCATGATCCTAATGAATTGGAAATTCAATCTTGTAGAATCAAACATGCTTCAATTGAAACACACTTGCATAAATCAAAATCTACAAAGGTTAGATACTTCAAAATTGAAACTCAACCACAAGCATGACAATGATTTATTTACTTTAATGCCTAATCATGTCCGTTAGAAGCCTTCTATCACAAGAGAATATCCTTGCATGATTTGAGAACTTTTTCTTTCCACAAATTAAAGTCCACAATGTTGACAAACTGTGATAAAGATTAATTTATTGATAATTGTAACGAAAGTTGCTAAAGCTTTGGACTTAAAATGAACATGGGTAAAAACATAATTGAGAAAAATAGTCTAAAAATAGAATTGATAAATAATCTAAAGTACCCATCACTCTGTTCCCTTAGAGTCAGATATGCTCATAGAACAAGGCACTAGGTTTAAACTGCAATAACCTAAATGTAATCAAGTCATAGACCATATAGAAAACTATCAAATTGTTTTTAGATTTAAAATAAATTCCCTCTCAATTTGTATACACTATCCCATGATGTATTAGAGAGTTTCCTCTAAGAATCCCCTTTCATCTGAGAGACTCCTCCCCTTTTATGTATAGAACTATCTAAAAATACCAGATATCTAAATGTGAACCATATTGAAAATCAAATTATTCTCAAGTGGTTGCAACAGTCTTATTAATTCATACATAACTCATAACCCAAAATACAAAAATGATTTCGAGGATATTCTTACATTTATTCTTCTTTAAAGTGCTTATAAAACTATTGGTGATGGTTGCAACGACTCATAAAAGATAATAAACCACGTGTTTCCATGATTTGCTAGATCTGTAACCATCTACGTGGGTTGTAACAACTCACCCCCAAATTCATCGAAGACAAGTGTATCGTTTCGACCAATTCGGGAGGGGAAATCAATGCATGGTTATGTGGCAATTTTCCCCATCCATGGAAAATCGAGGAACATGTATTTGTAGAAAATCGGATATGCACATGGGGGCCTATAGTAATCTTCCACCAAACAATCAAAATCACAAATTTCATCTTTTGTTAGCTTCCCCCAAGTGCTTGTAGCATTGAATTAATAATTCCTTGACTGACTACTTTATTGGTGGACTTCAAGACAATATCTAACTACTGGAATAACAACTAAAGTTATCCCAAAATATATTAACTAGTCACATCCAACCTATACCACGTGGATTTGCAACACATGCATCTGTATCTTGTGGATCTATAACATGTAGATCCGTAGAATGCTAATCTATAACATGTGGATATGTATCATGCAAATCTATAACATGCAGATCTATAACAAAAAATCACATGAAAATAAACAACTTCTCTTAATGTTATAAAAAAATCAAATGAAATATTAGGGAATGCAATGGGTAAACACTTTAATCTTAAATCCGACCTTTGAGCATTAAAAATGATTAATACAAGGTTATTGGTAAGCAAAATGGGTTTATAAATAAAGGAAGGAGGGTGGAAAAGATGTCAAAATCCCGACTCAACATCTCCCCCCAATTGAAGATATTATGTGTCCTCATGCAACCATGTACCTCTATATCTAACCTCCAAAGTCAGGTCAGATGAACCAGGCTATAAGGACTCATACTGAATGTTGATTCAATTATAAGATGGTTTTCGAATGCATTTTAGCCAAGTCTATTGTCAATACTTTTCACAAAGACTACTTTCTTCTTGTCGATCTTAAAAAAGGACATGTAGTTATATTTTAAGATATTACCCAAGCAAAATTTACCTTGCTAATCCTGCACGAGATATACATAATGGTGGAGAAAAATGTACTATAGAATGGACTTTGTAGTTTTCCTTCCATTGTTGTCTTTAGTATTATATTTACTTATTTCATTCACTGAAGGATAATTGATAAAGTGAGAAAACCATAGATATGACACTTTATGAAAGTAGGAACCTTCTCTTATTTTCTTTGGAGAAATAACAATGGGTGCTTCATTCTTTGGACCTCCCTGAAGTCCAAAAATGTTTTTACACATGTTTCAATATGCTTATCCCATCAAAACTAGAAATGGAAACATCCTCAAACAAAGAAGTTCTCCCTTCAAAAGGAACTCCAACCACTTTAAAAGAGCTATATGTGTTCTGAAGTGAATAAGGGGAAATGTCTCTAACATGTTAGACTTCATATTCTCTCTATGTGTCCTTATCTTTATATTGTGTTTCTTCTTTAATTAAATGTAGTCAATATCCTTTTCTATAAAATTCATTTTTCACAGACAAAATTAGTGAGTTGTTGGGTTCATTGAAGAGCAAAACAAGATAGTTAGATCAATAATTGTAGAGTTTGAAAGATGGTGAGGAAATACCCAATGAGGTAATGGTGATTGGAATTTGAACAAAATATTTTTGATATGGTAATATCTACCATTATGAAAAGGGAATGATGGATTAATTTAAATAAGGTGGCAAAGAGTTTGACATGATAGGTTAGGAAAGTGGCAACATGTGATTTTCAAGTTCTCATGTGATGAGGGTGTTGATGGTCTAGTCATGATGGGTAAATCCATGGTCAATGTCCCCTCCCAATTGAATACTTTTTCCATCCTGAAAAAAACACTAGTAAGAAAGTAGGACAGAAGAAAAAGCCAGAGTAGGCCTAGTTGAATTTCCAAATGAAAACCTATAACATTCAATGAATCTGAAAAACAATTAAAAAGAAGAAGCATACCTACACCTAACTAAGAAGTTCATGAATGGAAAGAACACCATGGTGATGCAGACCCCCTACCTCAGCAGGGTCCACTAACCTCTCGGTCTCTATATCACTCTTTTCCCTGAGCCGAAATGGCTCTCCGGCTCCTACTGGAACCCTTTGAACAAATCCACAGGTCCCTTTGTCCTCTGGCACAGGCCTTGATAAAACCTGTGCGCTTACCCCCTTTTCGGCGCTCTTCTCTATTCAGAACCAACAAACCTTTCGCGTTTCGGGGTTTTGGGACTCCTGCATGTGAGCTCTCCCAGGCTCCTTATCCCTCCAACTACTGGTCGTCGAAACGCCAAAAAGGGATTAATGACTCTGGGTCCTCCCTTAGCCTTTGTCCATGTGACCACCACTCTGTGACCACATGCTTAACGTCAAAGCGCTACCGGATTTTCGCGATTCGGGGAATCACGATGCAAGCATTCCTCTTGTTCTTTGTCTTTCGAAATGCCGAAACCCGAAATAGGGCCTAACTCCACAGCTCCTCCCTTAAGTCACTTTTCATATGACCGGTCCTGTGACCTGGTGCTATTCCTCCGAATGCTTTCGGGTTTTCACGATTTGCCATTTTGCGATTCCGACTGCAACGATTCTAGGTCCTTCGATCTCCCGGACCTCGAAATGTTGAAATCTCCCCCTTGAGAGATCAATGGTCTAGATTCCTCTTGAATCGACGATCACGATCCAACTAGATCGACGACCCACAACCTTTTGGGATTTTTCCTGAACCTTGACCACTCGCCACGTGTCCTCCTTGATGAACGTTGTCGATTGTTTCGCAATTTCGTGATTCGGGACTTCTTGTCTCACGACTCCTTCTCCTCGAACTCCCGGTGTCCAAATCCTCGATGGGCTTGGATCTTTGACACTTGTCCTCCAAAATGGATGGTCCTGATGCTTTCGGGACTTGACGAGTCCTCTTCCTTCTGTTGTTACGAGGTTTAAACCTCGCGCACCTTCTTCCAGATCCGAAGGCTATCGACTCTTGGTGCTAGATCTGACGGTTCAAATCTATCCTCCTTGCACGCTCTCCTCTTGCTGCCTGGACGTAGATTCAACGATCCAGATCTTTCTTCCCAGTGTTGATCCAACAACAGTTGTGGTCTTCCTCCTGAGCTTTCTTGGCTTTTTGACTTAGAATATTTTCTAAGTCTCGAAGGTCTCGACCTTCGACTCTTCCTCTTTGCAAGCCCGGTTCCTTTGGGTCTCGTCTGTGTTATAGAAACGTTGTCCCTTCTGAGCTTCGTCTTCTCGGAGATTTACTCCTGCACACACTTTGCATCCGAGGATCTCGAATAACTCAAATTCGAGAAGTTTTCTTGAAAAGAAAACTCCTTACACCCACCTGGCATTCTCCTTCTCAACGCACACCTTGCAGAACCTACAGAGTATTCAGCAACCCTGTGAGTGTCTTCTCCTCAACACCTCTCTTTTCTCAGAACTAGAAATAGAGATCCCTAATGCACTCTATGCACTCGCTCGATGCCCTATTGGCAGAGCTCTATAGAACCTTCAGTAGTTCTGCCTTCCCTGAACTCGAGACAGAGTTCCTTCCTGTGCACTCCTTGCACCTCTGTTGATGAAGGTTCAACGCTATCCCTCTTGAGATTTCTTGAGGTTGTCTCACCTCTGTCAATGCACACCTTGCGGACTATGTGCACTCCTTGCACTCGGAAACTCCAAGACGGGACGAAATTGAAACTTATGAAATACTTCACCAGTTATGCATTTAAACATGAAATGCATAAAAACATGTAAACATCAAACACACAGTATGCAGGAAAAACTTATTTTCTATTAATATGTATGTCTATACAAATGTTTACAAAGACTGGACTGTAACAAGTCTCAGCTCTCTCTCGAGACCTCTCTTCTCTGGTCTCTCCTCCTAACTCTCTACTCTAATTTCTTAATTACAAAATGAGGGCTCCCATGAGCTTATCCTCAACCACCGTCTCTGAGCTATCGCTATCACAAAGTGGCTCCTACGGCTACATTACATAAATGGATGCCCAGTCCTGACTACGTCCTGGGCTTGCTGCAGGCAACCTTTAAAGGAAACCTCAACCACTACTTGTACAAAGGCGTGGTCTGGCATTAAAATGCTTACAACATTTATTGAAATTTTGAATTTCAAAATTGAGAGGGTTGTGCCTCTCCCTTTCTCCATTAAATGCGTGCTGGATGTGCTAGCTGGCTGGCATGCTGCTGACATGGAGAGATGCTCCTGCATCATACTCCTCAGCTGGAAAAATCATGGTCTCCTGATCATGAGCTCCTCTTCTCTAGTGTTGAAATCCACCTGGATCCCAAAATTTCCCTTGGAGTTGTCCATCTGCTCCTCTGCTTCACTATTGTTGATGTTGCTTCTCTTGCAGGCTCCCTTCTGCTTAGCTTCTCGTTGTTGGAAGTCTCTGCTGCTGAACTCGACATCAGCCTTATGATTTATTCAATTACCTCATCCATCTTCTCCAGTGGCTGGCTCTCCTTATGCAGTCTCCTCAGCTGCACTTCTTCCTGGCAAATGGGTCGATCAACTAGATCTCCCATGACATCTTTTTCCTTTGTGGCCTCAACTTGCCATCCTGCTGCAAAATTGAGCTTTGCAGTCTTATTTTCTTGACTGACCTGTTGTTCAGTCACCTTCTCTAACAGATTAGCTTCTGCCATTTCCCAATGTGCTGGTTGAATTCTAGCTTCCTCTAGCCACTCCTCAGACTGGAATTCTCCTTCATCTTCTGATGCACACCTCGGCAATGCAGTTATCATCTGTTTAGCTCCCTGGCTGAAAATTCTGAGCGATTCCTCGAAATGCTCCTCTGTTAACATCTGCATGACTGTCTCCTCATGGAAGCCATATACTGGCTCTAGATTGTTCAACCAATCCTCCATCATCTCTAACTCCATTTCCCATGGAGTGAGCATCTTATTTGCATGCTCCTCTTCTGTTGGGGAAAAAATTAGTGTATACTCCTCCTCTCTCTCTATGACAGTCACTGTTGGTTTTCCTTCTTCTGTTGTTGCTTTTGCAACACATACTCTGGCCTCAACTGGGCTGCTTGGTAGGAATACTTCAATTCCCCCAATGATCAGAATGTATTTCTGACCTTCCTTCGTTAGCACTCCTTGCTAATCCGAACTCTCCTCTGAGTTCATGAGACTTTCACATAGCCTCATATTTTCCCCCTTGCCCACTTGTCATCTTGGGAATTTTCTACTGCCCACCTGGCAGTGTATGAGACCGATTTGTCCCATCTCATTTCCCACCTGGCAACTCGAAAGTTCACTTCTGCCCACCTGGCATTTTATGAGATCAATTGATCCCATCTCCATCAGCACTCTTTCCTGACCCGAACTCATCCCTGAGTTCATGAGACTTTCAGACAGTCTCATCTGCTCTCCCTTGCCCACTTGGCAATATGGGATTTATGCCCTGCCCACCTGGCAGTTTACGAGATCTTCAGCTAATCTCATACCATTGCCCTCCTGGAAATATGAATTTCCACTGTTGTCCTCTCGACAATCTATGAGATCCTCCAATGATCTCATTTCATTGCCCACCTGGCAATTGGAAAAATCATCTCTGCCCTCTTGGCAGTTTATGAGACCTGAAACTGATCTCTCTTCCTCATCACTGAGGGTTTCTCCAACTTCTGGCTCACAGATGCAAACCAACTCTGTGTCACTGAGGATTTCAACATACCTCAGCCATATTTTCAACAGCCTTTGTTGTCTTTTGGCCAACAACTCCTTGACTGGCCACTTCACCTTCTTTTTCATGCGCCATTCATACACCCATCGTGTTCTTGCACTCTGTTGCATTCAAAATGAAAGCTCCTCCATCCTCGCTCTTATCTCGGCGAGTTCTTTATCCATCTCAACCTTGCTCTTCATTTGTTGGTGGTCCTCTCTTTGACCATGCTTATGGCCTTCAGTAGCCATCTTCTTCCCTTTGAATCTTCTTCTTTTGTTACTCTACAACTGAGAGAATTTCCAGTATCTCTTACAGTCCACCCGACTGTCTATTTGTTGATGTGTCCTGCAACAATCTCTTCAATCCTCTTCATCTGAAATATACAGACGAAGTCCAGGCTCTGATACCACTTGATGTAGACCCCCTACCTCAGCAGGGTCCACTAACATCCCGATCTCTGGATCGCTCTTTTCCCTGAGCCGAAATGGCTCTCTGGATCCTGTTGGAACCCTTTGAATGAATCCACAGGTCCCTTCATCCTCTGACATGGGCCTTGAGAAAGCCTGCGCACTCACCCCCTTTTCGACGCTCTTCTCTGTTCTGAACCAACACACCTTTCGCGTTTCGGGGTTTCGGGACTCTTGCATGCGATCTCTCCTAGGCTCCTTGTCCATCCAAATCCCAGTCGTCGAAACACCGAAAAGGGATTAACGAATCTAGGTCCTCCCTTAGCCTCCGTCCATGTGACCACCACTCTATGACCACGTGCTTAACGTCAAAGCGCTACTGGCCTTTCGCAATTCGGGGAATCGCGATGCAAGCATTCCTCCTGTTCTCTGTCTTTCGAAATGCTGAAACCTGAAATAGGGCCTAACTCCACAGCTCCTCCCTTAAGTCTCTTTTCATATGACCGATCTTGTGACCTGGTGCTATTCCTTCGAATGCTTTCGGATTTTCGCGATTTCGGCTACAATGATTCTAGGTCCTTCGATCTCCTGGACCCCGAAATGCCAAAATCTCCCCCTTGACGAACATTGTCGGTCGTTTCGCAATTTTGTGAGCCGGGACTTCTTGTCTCACAACTCCTTCTCCTCGAACTCCCGGTGTCCAAATCCCCATTGGGCTTGGATATTTGACACCTGTCCTCCAAAACGGATGGTCCTGATGCTTTCGGGACTTGACGAGTCCTCTTCCTTCTGCTATTACGAGGTTTAAACCTCGCACACCTTCTTCTAGATATGAAGGCTATCAGCTCTTGGTGCTATATCTGACGGTTCAGATCTGTCCTCCTTGCCCGCTCTCCTCCTGCTGCCTGGACGTAGATTCAACGGTCCATATCTTTCTTCCCAGTGCTGATCCAATGATAGTTGTGCTCTTCCTCCTGAGCTTTCTTGGCTTTTTGACTTAGAAGATTTTCTAAGTCTTGAAGGTCTTGACCTTCGACTCTTCCTCTTGTGAGCCCGATTCCTCTAGGTTTCATTTGTGTTATAGAAATGTTGTCCCTTCTGAGCTTCATCCTCTCGGAGATTTACTCCTACACACACTTTGCGTTTGAGGATCTCGAATAACTCAGATTCGAGTAGTTTTCTTGAAAAGAAAACTCCTTACGCCCACCTGGCGTTCTCCTGCTCGATGCACACCTTGCAGAACCTACAGAGTATTCAACAACCCTGTGAGTGTCTTCTCCTCGACACTTCTCTTGTCTCAAAACTCGAAATAGAGTTCCCTAGTGCACTCTATGCACTCACTCGATGCCCTCTTGGCAGATCTCTACAGAATCTCCAGTAGTTTTGTCTTCCCTGAACTTGAGACATAGTTCCTTTCTGTGCACTCCTTGCACCTCTGTTGATGAAGGTTCAACGCTATCCCTCTTGAGCTTTCCTGAGGTTGTCTCACCTCTGTCAACGCACACCTTGCGGACTATGTGCACTCCTTGCACTTGAAAACTCCAAGATGGGATGAAATTGAAACTTATGAAATACTTCACCAATTATGCATTTAAACATGAAATGCATAAAAACGTGTAAACATCAAACACACAGTATGCAGGAAAAACTGCTTTTCTATTAATCTGTATGTCTATACAAATGTTTACAAAGACTGGACTGTAACAAGTCTCAGCTCTCTCTCGAGACCTCTCTGCTCTGGTCTCTCCTCCTAACTCTCTACTATAATTTCTTAATTACAAAATGAGGGCTCCCATGAGATTATCCTCAAACACCGTCTATGAGCTATCGCTATCACAAAGTGGCTCCTACGGCTACATTACATAAATGGATGGCCAGTCCTGACTACGTCATGGGCTTGCTGCAGGAAACCATTAAAGGAAATCTCAACCACTACATGTACAAAGGCGTGGTCTGGCATTAAAAGCCTTACAACATTTATTGAAATTTCGAATTTCAAAATTGAGAGGGTTGCGCCTCTCCCTTTCTCCATTAAATGCATACTAGATGTGTTGGCTGGTTGGCACGCTGCTGACATGGAGCGATGCTCCTCCATCACATGGAATATAAAGCACGTTGATGGATCCATAGCCAAATAAATGTTCCTGAAGTAAGAAGTACACTAGCACAAATTGGCTAATATAAACTACTATTTTTGAGTCAGCGACTAATGGTAGCAAATTTGCAGTCTCTTTTCCCCGGACTAAATTTTAGTTATATATCAATTAGTCATTAATTGGTTGAATTGAATAAATTAATGACTAAGTGAGATATGACTAAAAGTTAGTCAGGGGAAAAGAGACTGCAAATTTGATACCATTAGTCACTGACTAAAAAATAATATTTTATATCCAAATTTTAGTTTTTTTTTTGGTCACAAATTAGCCAATTTGTACTAGTTCTTGCACTATGAGCTATGTTCCTAATGGCCCAAATCCTGCTCCTACTTGTGCACCTTCGTGACCTACGTCTATAGGTTCATCAACAGGAAAACCTTAGCACCAGGCTAGCAGACTAGTTCAAGAGCATTGTGTAACCTCTCCACTAGCCCACCTCACCATGTAGACAAAGCCTTCCCGAGGCTCTTGCAATATCAGAGGGGCCTATACCCCACGAGGCTACCAATGGGTATGACATTTTGCAACCCATGGAGGATGAACTGCCAATAATTGGATGGGGCCCAACACCGAATAATGATGGCCAACACTTGCACCACACCCCACCCTAGGAACATTAGGGTTAATGTTTAAAGTTGTTGTTTTCTGATGTTATGGTTTTTTTATTGCGGAGGGTGAGCACTTTGATACTCTATGGGTGTTTTGGCATAATCCAGCCTGTCTTTTGACCCTAACACTTGGGTGTTTTGGCTATCACCAACCCATACTTATGATGCATTTTCCTCTGTTCATGGATGTTGCTTAGGTGGACCACTCCTTTTTATTGATTTTTTTGTAAATATTGATCTCATTAATAGTCAAAGGAAACCTTTTTTTCTAAAAAGAGTCTCAATCAATGCCCCATTTTTTTCATGATTGTGAATACGATATATCTCTGTATGTAGAAATTAAAATAATTTGACAATTTTTTGTATGGTAATTATTGATAAATTTTTAAGTACTCTTGTGTATGTATCAAAAACACTAAACAATTTATTGTCCCGCAATCTGATAATTTTAGTTTCTTAATCCGAACTATATTCCCATTTTGTACCAAGTTTCTTGTTTCTGGTAACACAGAGTTCAAGAAGTATCCTTAAGCAATATACATTTGTGGGAAGTGATATAAATTTTGGTAAGAAGAAAATGGTATCTTTCAATTTCAAGGAGCAAGAGGTTTGATATTGAGTGGGATTCCCAAATCCCACCCCTGTAACTTTTTTCATAAGCAGATCCCACCCCCTGTAAATTTGTAGTTTGAAAACTTGTATTAGCAACCCCCCAAAAATAAGATCATTAGACAAATAGTCAGTTTGATTACAATGCCAATAGTCCATCGGTTAAAACATAATTACTTACTACATTAATGTCAACTACATTATCAGGTTCTATGTATTCAACCATGTCAATAATCTATTCTTTGTCATCAACTCTAAAGTAGGAATAAATGGGATGTATATGCCTCATTTCTCGTCTTTCCAATGCATCAATTGAAGGTACATTATTCTCCTCAATCCTATTGTTTGGAAACAAACAACTATGCAATTTAGGAATTGTGCTTGTTTCTATAGTTTGTGGGAAATTGTCTTTGATGTATCATGAAAATTATGTATGAAATGTTACTAATAATAAATAATAATAATCTAATTTAAAATCACAACCTAGCCAAATGACAAATTGACATATAATACCCCCTTGTTTGCGGGACAAGGGACCCCCTATGTGCAACTATTTGACTATTTACTCTACGAAGGTGTAAATACCCTACCCCACTCTTGATTCAACCTGTGACCTCCAAGGAGGAAACACATGTTCATAACCATATTTAGGCCCACTCAGGATGTACTCCACTACTCCATATCTTTTATTCATCCCTAAATTTTACATTATTCAAACCTTATTTTAAGATATTATAATGCAATGAATACCTTTGGGTGCACTATGAGAGGCTAACCACCCATCATCTTCAAGAAAAAAAATTCCTCTTATAGTCTCATATTTCTCTTCTAAAGCACTTGCTCGACGAAAAAATGGAACTGGATACACAAATGGACAAGATTCATCACTAGTAAATTCCTATAAGTATGCTAATCAATAATTTAAACCAATGCACATGTTAAGCTTAACTATGACACATATTAACATAATGTATTTATAAATGGTCATAATAACTTGAATATGATCACCATTTTTAGTTATTAAGTATTTCTTGTTAGGCGGTAAGTATGATTTCATCTTGCTTGATTCACCTGATTCTTTGAAAAACAAAGAAATATGCACATCATAGCTACCCTATATAAAGAGAAACTTAAGAAGATACACTTAATAAATGGCTAAAAAGGGATCAGGGTTTTAAAAGAAACTTCCCAGGAAATCCAAGACAAAATAACTAAAAGAATCACATGTTAAACCAAGCAAAATCACTGAAAAAATGAGATGCATAAAGGCAACACAAAACTTCACAAAAACTAGTAAATTCTTAAGAAGGAACAAAAGAGTCTTGGAAATTGAATATTAGGTTGGTAATCCACATGACACAAGCTACAAATTATGTCAAAGAAAATACAACTATAATTACTGAATATGCATCAATGCAAGGTTGCAAGATTTTTTGCAACAATTTTTTTTTGACATCAAAAGGCATATACCCTAAAATATAGATACACATAATTTGAATATTTAAACTAGTTATCCTAGACCATATGAACATAAAAGATAAGGTTGCATGATCTAAAAATAAACAAGTATTACTCTACCACAATGACAATTTTAATGTTTTTCACAAACTTGAATTTGAGGATTTTTCGAGACATAGACATGTTCCAATATTCATCTAAGCTTGCCTTATATGAATATGCAAGAACATACTTGTTACTACTATTCAACACAAATAATGCAAGAACATACTTGTTACCAATAATTCTAAATGAGGTTCAAAGACATACTTGTAAGTACTTTTGTGCATGATTTTTCAAGTACTAGACGCTGCAACATGTGTTCAAATACCATAAACACTTATTGCATGATGAGCTTATCATATACTCGCAATCCTAAAATCAGGTTTAAAAAATCTTCCGCCTGTTCACATAAAGCGGACCTCCAAAGTTGAATGCATCACAACAAAAGTGAATGTTGAAGACAAGCAACATGATGTGAAAGAAAAAATGCAAAGGAGAAGAAGACATCTCAAAAAGGAAGAAGAAGGAATAGAAAAGCAGAAGCAAGAAAAGTACCACATAACAAATTGGAAAAAGGGGAGTGCAAAATTCATCTCACTCTTTGAAAATGAAGTCCACCCTCTTTGTATGCAAAGGACATGAAATAGTATTTTAAAGCCCATAAATAAAAACAATTTAATTTCTGAATTAATCATAAAAGACTTTGTAAATTGCCAATTCCTCAAAAGAATTGTCACATTGTGTAGTGGGTAATGCGCTTGTAGGACAAGTGGGTTATGCGCTTATAGGACCTGTGTTTTGCAAATGTGTGTGTATTCAAGGAGGCACAATAGTGTAAATGGGTTTTGAATGTTTCTTTTTGTGGCGTTTAAAAACACACATAAAAAATTCAAGGGTACAAAAATCGAAGAATATTTCACATGTTGAATTAGACTAGGTGTTGAGGCGAGAGTCATGGGGGTTGCAAATTTTTTGAAATTGTAACAAAGCTAAGTCAAGTTGCAAGGAATTACCAATTTTGTACTAGTGCAAGTGTCGCATATCGTCAAGGAAACAACATACAGAGTGGTAAAGCTCCTTATCAACACCAATTTTGTCTACTAGTAAATCCTTGTCAGCATGAGCAGATACTGCACTTAAAAAGGAAAATTGGGGCTCCATACTCTCTCATGTATCACATCAACTACTTGAATTTCATCAAAGAGTGTTATTTCCTTGGTTTCATAACCATTATGAGAAAACCCATAGATTATGGTAGTCCAAGATACTACATTTCTTTTAGACATTTTTTCAAACAAATGGCATGCATTATTTAAGTCCCACATTTGACATATATATCTATAAAAGTATTCTCCACAAAAAAATTCAACTCAAAGAGATTCCTAATCATGTAGCCATAAATTGACTTACCTTGTTCTAGGGATCTTGATTGGGCACACGCCAGAATCACTAACACCATTTTAACAACATCAGGTTCACATCCCTGAGCTGCATTTGGTGAAAATGTTTCAATGCCTCATCAACAAATCCATTCTTTGTAAAAATAGGAATAATAGATGTCCAAGTGATGACATTTATCTTGAGAATTTGTAAACACATCACTTGCATCCTTCAAGTGACCAAATTTTCCATAAAAATTTACAAGAGTAGTGCCCACATAAATATGGAATTCAAATCTGACTGTCCTTTTGTGATAATGGATCTCCTTTCCCTCTTCCATATATGATAAGACAACACATGCCTTTAGTGCAAAGGCAAAGGTGAAATTATCTAGAAGCATACCATTCCTTTGCATTTCATAATATAGTTGAAGGGTTTCATCACGGTTCCCAGCCTTGGCATACGCTCTAAGCATCACATTCCACAACACAACATCTTGTTCATGTATTTTTTCAAACACTTTCTATGCATTCTCGATGTTGTGAAACATGGTGTACATGATCACGAGCTTGGCACCCAAAATATGGTTATGTTCTAACCCGCTTATGATCACATGGGTATGGAGAATTTCAAGTGATTTAATGTGGCTACACTTTTGCAGAAGAGATGTGTAGAAGTTGGTGTCGAGTAGGTTCATGAAATTCCATTCCGATTAGTAAGCAACAATGGAGGAAGACTGAGAGATGAGTTCTGCATTAGGATTGGGATCAGTAAATGATAGTGTAAAAGTATCTGCAAATTTTGAATTTGTACAAATATTGGTGGAAATATCTGTGAAATAAAGAATCCAATTTCATGATTACCATGCATTTTCCATTCAAATAAAAGTTTGAAGGAGACATAAAGGAATAAAGGGATGTGATGTTTTTAATCCTTAAATTTAAAAATTAACCATTTTTACAATAAAAAAATTTGAAATTGAAATCTAAAATTTAAGGCATTTATCAATCAAATGATTGAATATATGTATAAATAGAAATTGTCAATTGGGTTTAGCCTAGGTGGTTGGGATGAATGATTGTTATCTTTCCCACCTAGGTTCAAGTCCTGCAAGTGACATGTTGATCTCTTAGCGACTATATTATTGCAATAGCTTTGAGCCATTTTGGTGAACAACCTTGTGCTCTGAAGATTCTAGGGTTTACCCTAGGTACCATCCTTGAAATGAGGGGAGATACTTGGGGGTTTTCCCCATTCAGTGTAACCTGGAAAAAAGGAAGAAGTATAATTAGCAATTGTCCCCAAAGGTGCAAAAAGTACCACTTTATATTGTGCACTGGTTGAATATGTTTGTTTTATAAATGCAACAATGAACTGAGTCGATGTGGAATGTAGTTTCTATTGAGAGGAGATGCAAAGCTAACATTCTATAGCATTAAACATGCATAAAAAAAGAGTCCTCAAGGTGAATTAATTTATGAAATTGTGATTTTATGTGATATGCCTACCAACAAAAGAATGTGAGAGTATGGAGCCCCGATATGAACAACTAGAATGCACCCTAGATATATATTGATGGGAGAACACTTTATTGATATGGTCTCCCAAATATGGAATTGAGTGGGTGGGAACAAATATGAAGAGACAAATAACAAGATAATTCTTCACTAATTTCCTCTCATCCCCCCTCAAAATGCCCCCCTTCCCACCAATTCCAAACATTTGGCGCCAAATACACCCTTCCAGGTTTCACCACACGTGCTCCATGGATGTTGCTCAACTCATTGTGATAATATCAGGGTTACATGAATTCATATTAAGGAAAATATAAATTACACTAATTATTACTAGCTTGAAACCAAAAGATATATATGCCCACACCCCTCCCCCATATGAATGTGTCACCAAACCTTATGAAAGTGATTAAGATAATGCCCTTGAATGGGATTGGCCAACCAAGGCTTCATATGTTCCCACAATAATTAATTATGGACTCATTTGTTAAGGCCATTGACATGAATTTTATATAATGATCAAATTAATCATATAAAATCAAGCACAAAGTTCAAATTGATCACTTAAGTGGTAGTGGCTATTGGTAGAAATACTACTAATTCATATTCATGTAGTTTTTATCTAGTCGTATTTTTTTATCCCTGGACTAAATTGTTTATTTAAGTTAGTCATTTTTAGTCATGTCAGTTAACATTTCTCAAATTTGGTAGTATTTAACTGTTGTGACTAAAGTTTTTGGTCACATAGCTAGTCACTAATTACCCATTTTGTACTAGTGGTAGAATCATGTTGCAGAATCCATGGCACACTATTAAGATGTCGAACATGAAGGAAGGGTGTTGAAATATGAGTTGTAGTAGGAAGACAATGACAAAACTTATGATGGATTGGTCATAGCAAACTCCTAGGAAACTTTCTTCAACTAAAACTGAAGAGAGTTTTTTTTTTCAATCAAACCTCATCTGCCAACAAGATGATTTTCAAACAAGATTTTTCCAACTATGCCCAGAGGGTTTTCATAGTTATAATTTTTTATCCCTGAGGAATGACAACTACTAAACTAGTTTTATAGTATTCCAAGGTCCAATGGCGCCTGAGACAAGTTTTCACCATTATATTTATTCTTGTTTTCTTTTTCTTTTTCTTTTTTCCTTCGATGAAATAAGTAGGACATATAGGTGGCTTAACCTTCTAAGTGGGATACGTTACTTTATTGTGTGGGTTAGAAATGGGTTGAGAAGGAAGTAATTAATGCCCTAGTGGATCATTGTTCAAGAGAAGTTGGGTTGAATTTTTTATTCCGTGGTACTATTTGCATGAATGATATTCTTGTGAATCCCTATGGAAAATATTTTTCTTCAATGTTAACCATGTAATCAAGGGAAACTACATTAACTTCAATATGCAATTTATTGTAATAATATTTGAATTGGGGAGAAGAAAATGTTTTCGCATACCATGGTTATATTGCAGTAGAGAATATTAGGTCTTCTTGAAGACTTCGTGTGCAACAATGCTACTATGGATGAATAAGGTAGATGAATAGTGTTGAGGAATAAGGCTGATGGATCATTGATTCTTCTTTGGTAGCACTATGTCTTCACTTTAACTTTAGATCAATTCTTCAATTTCGCTGTACACTTATCCATTTGCAATGTTTATGCAAAGTCTTTGTGTCATTGATCAACAACTTGAGTTATTTTGTAGAAATCTCCCAGGAACTTGAACTTCATACACGGTTCATTCCAGGACTTGTCATAACATGATATTTATTTTGTTTGGATATCTTGGTATATTCCCTTTTCGCAGAAATGAGTCTTTAGAAATCACTCGTTCACGGAATGACCTTTTTGATCTTTTGTGACCTACACAAAACTATCACTTGTCTACAGTAGAAGGTGAGATTATGGGAGCAGAGAGGTGTACGGACTTTGTTATTCTAATAAATATAAAACAAATTGAAAACAATGCATATAAAACAAATCTAAAAAAGATACATCAAGCAATTTTCATTTTTACCTGTTGAGGAGTGGTGCCCAACTTAGACTACCCGATAGTGTTTTGATGATAAAATTTTCATTTGGTGCCAAATTGAAGTGTTTCCAAATCTATATTAAATAATATTCATATGGATATCTCCACTAGAAACAATTTTTTAAAGTACTTTAAACTCATATGCCAATTTTTCTGAGAAACAACCTGCATGACAAAACTGTTTTTTATTTCCAGCCTAGACCAACAATCACTATTTTGGACACAAATTTTTCGTCTGATATTGGATTGACATGATTCCAATGGGAGATTAAAGTATATTAATGTATCTATCTCCAAGAGAAATATGTTTGAAAACATGAAGAATTGATATATAAAACAGGATGATGAATAGTTTAGGGGCCAAAGTGTTAAGAATGTAGATTTTAGGACATGGAATGACTAATTTGGGAATAAGTTTTTTGTACGATATTTAAATAGAGTGATTCAATTTGGTTAGGAAACTAGATTCCAAGGACCATATATATTAGAAACAGGTTTTGAAAATTCCTTTATTTGGTCCCTCAAAATTCAACTGTCCTAACTTTGTTTTTAACAAATCTATCAACTCAAAATGTCGTGGTTAGGGTTCCATGGGCTTAAGAGTTGGGATATGAAAAGAGTTTGAATTAAATCTATCAACACATTGTCTCAATAATCACCTAGAATATTTTAGAGGTGTTATTTAATTTCAAGGATGATATGTGGCAACTACAATGTTCGAAACAACACCTATAGGCGATCAATAGCAAATATGATGGATCCATAGCAAATGATAAACAACCTATTTGCCTGACATTATGATTTGGATATTTCCAATGTTTTTATGGGTGTGTCCATCCCAATGTAATACTTACATCTACCAAAAATTTCATTGACCTAGATCAAGATATGTGAGATATAAACAACTCATTATAGGCCTATTTTCGTTTACATGTCCAAACTGTAGAATTGTGATATGTAAAGCTACCAAATTTCATGAATTTAATAAATGTACCTTATTGAAATTGATTGAAATGGCTACTTATCTATTGAATATTCATGTTGTGTCTTCATGAGGCATCAATAGGTGGTAACCCTACGATTGGTAAATTTGTTGCCCTCATTTTTTAATAAGCATTTTGTACTTGTTGTAGCTTATTTTTTCGTTGTTTGCCATGTTTTGTAGTGAATGATTTATGAATCCCCTTGGATCCTTCTCCAAGGGAATCATCATTCAATAGTCCTTTCTTCCTCTTACCAATTTCTTGCAAGGAGGTTAGTACTCTGGGTGGCTCTTACTACACCACATAATCTTCTTTTGGATTTCTAACTTAACTCATGCATATATATGCCCTAATTTAAATTCATAACACTACATATGAGATCCCATAGAGAGGGTAGTCGATGATTCCTCTTTGTTTATCCTCATACCATGTGCTTTCCTAAAAAACAATGCAAATGGTACTATTGTTCCTTTGACATCTCCCCAACAATGACACCAAAATCAAAGTCTATTTAATTACCCACTATTTTTTAATAGGAGTAACTAAATGGATTGTACATTAAATTGTCAACTTGGAGTCCAAATACTTGTGATATGCCATGCGCCATATGTGTAGGCTCCATGATTCCTTTTTGTTTATCCTCATACCATGTTCTTTCCTAAAAAACAATGCAAATGGTACTATTGTGCCTTTGACATCTCCCCAACAATGACACCAAAATCAAAGTCTATTTAATTACCCACTATTTTTTAATAGGAGTAACTAAATGTATTGTACATTAAATTGTCAACTTGGAGTCCAAATACTTGTGATATGCCATGCACCATATGTGTAGGCTCCAAGTTCTTTACTTTCACCAGTTTGTTTATCATGCTCCTAATTAATTGGAAATTCACTCTTGTAGAATCAAACATGTTCAAATTGAAACACACTTGCATAAATCAAAATCTACAAAGCCTGACTACTTAAAAATTGAAACTCAACCACAAGTAGGACAATGATCTATTTACTTGAATGCTTGATCATGTCAGTGAGAACCCTTCTATCACAAGAGAATCTCCTGACATGATTTGAGCACTTCATCTTTCCATAGATCAAAGTCCACATTGTTGGAAAACTCTGATAAAGATTAATTTATTGTTGGTTGTAACGAAAGTTGATATAGTTGTGGAATTAAAATGAACCTGGGTAAGAAAACAATTGATAAAAACACACTAAAAATAGAATTGAGAAAAAATCTAAAGTACCCATCATTATGTTCCATTAGAGTGAGCTCTTCCTCCTAAAAGAGGGCACTATGTTTATACTACAACAACTAAATCCAGCAAAGGTGATTGCTTACAATTCCTACAACCCAAAAAGTGTGCTTACAACATCATGGTCTTTACAATGTTAGGTAGAGGAGAATCTTTCCTTTGGGATTGAACTTCACACAACTTTTACATGCAACCTCTTCATTTGATACTTGACTATAATAGTGTAGTATAATCCCACATTACTAGTAGTTTCTATCCTAATATACTAGCCTAAAAGACAAACAAACTTGAAAAACATGCATGCATTAAGTTAGTACACTCTCTGGTACTTCACCTTCCTTAGTTGAGTGGGGAGGGTTGGATTCTTCAATGTCCATTAGGTCTCGAACTTGGCTGACTGTGTTGTCCTCCATTTCTTCGGGTTTCCCATCACCCATATTGTTTGAAGTCAACAACACAGAGTTCATATGTATAGCCACCACAAGGGACCTCAAATGACCACATTCAACTTCCAAGGAGTCAACTCGAAGCCTCTGCTGAAGGATGAAAGACAAACGTTGGCTGAGAGGGCATTGAGGGCATGTTCAATATTTGTCATTTTTGTTGAAAGGGACATTAAAGCCTGGTTATTTGCTTGGTTAATACCATCTTGACTCCTCATCACCAACTACAAAAATTTTCTTTTAGAGCTGGCCATAATGCTCAACCCCCTTAGATTACAAGTTCCCAAGTGCTCTATCATAATACATTCCTAATCGTGACGACGAGGAGATTCCTCTTGAAAAATAAGGATGAAGAGGAACAAAGAAAATCGATGCTGACCTCCACCATTCAGGCTCTCGGAGAACACCACTGCCAACAAATTAGTACTCAAACCCAAAGTTCACCTGGAAATCCTAACAAACATTACTCACATTGACTCCTCTATCACCATCTCTAAGTTTGTCCCCACACTAACCTCCAAATCTCCTCTCCTATCTCCCACAAATATGATCCAAAAGCCCCCCTAGACCTCTACCCAGACTGCCTCTCGACAACAGAGCTTGAGACCATCCATAATCCCACATATGCCATCCTCACTGTGTGTGGAGTAATTTCTAACACACATGAGGAGGCTCAATGCATGTGCGACCGCATGAGGCCACCTACCTCATGTCCTGTCATACCCACTAGCAGGAGTCTGGTTCATGAATGAACAAGTGGGTCAAAACCATAGCAAGATCCACCAAAATTTGAGTAAAATAAATCTCGTTGTGGGCCAAAAATACCCTGAGACCCCAAGATAAAATGGTACTTTGATAATAAAACTAAGGAATTTGAAGGAACCAGTCCACTCCATTCACACAAAGAGCTCCTTGCTGAAAATATCTGGCCTTTTTGGCCCATGAGTTTGCTTATGTGTTGAGTCTTCTTTTGAAGCGAAAGAAGCAAATTTGCTTGAAGGATTAAGATAATATGTTAACTCACTTTAGTAGCGAAATTAATTTAGAACACTAGGGGTGTCATTTATATATCACTTCTTGAATAACTATAAGAGAATCACGTAGCACCAGAAGGCTTCCAATTCCCTCTTATTTCTCTAGATTAGGTCCATACCAGAACACATACACTTATGCCAGGTTGTTTGTCACACTTCCTAATCCCCAGACATAATTGGTCACTTCATTTCCTATGGGATCATGAATTATCCCCCCATACAATGAGGCTTAATAAAGATCAACATATCAAGCAATATGCAAGATAAATTTTATATTTTTTAGGGCATAAGGGTGGGGAGAATGACACTCCATCCCACAACCATGGATAAATTCTAAATTCTTTAAGACATAAGGGTGGGGAGGGTAACATTCCATCCCATAACTACTGAACCTAAATCCAATTGAAATCCAATTTGTTTACATATGGTAAGTAATAAATACAAACTTACTTTCAAAATAAAGTGTATTATTTATTTTATGATATATAATTCTTATTTTATTTTAAATATGAGTATGTGAATTTGTGAAAGTAAGTTTTTGAATAAATTGTTGCTATTGATAAATGTATTTCAACAAATTTTCTTAGGACTTCTACTTAGCCTTAATTATAAGTGGTGCATTTATATAAGTGCACTAATTTAAAAAAGGAAAAACATATTTATGAGTATTTAGATTTGTGAAAATAAGTTTTTGGATAAATTGCTATAATTGATAGATATATTTCAATACTTTAAAAAAAAAATGTACTTAATTTTAATCATAAATAGTGCATTTACTTAAACACGTTGATTTATAAAAGAAAAACATATTTTAGGAAGATTTAAATCTGGGTAGAAAAATAACACCACCTTCACTTTACCAACTAACCAATTAAATCTCTTACACTCATTGTGATAGTATATAATAATTATTTTTCCAATCATGTAAAAAAATATTTTTTTAATATAAAACATCACAAAAAAGAAAAGTCAAGAATAAGTATTTTAATGCAATAACATATATCATATTAAATATATAGATTTTCTATATGAGATATGGATGAAATTAAAAAGTTCATATTATGTGTAATCATTTTTCAAGAGATTAAAGTAATACATCACAATCTATAGTATAGATATATAGATTTTATATATGAAATATAATGATTATATGGATGAAATACAAAATTTATATTTTATGTATTATTGTTCAAAATATTAAAGTAAAATAGCATAATGATTAGAGTTAATGGTGTAACGGTACTACACAAAATCTTAAACTTAAATTATTTAACTTGATGTGATTTCCTTCATTTTGTATAAAAACTAATTACCAAATTGACTTTACTATGAATCATCTATTTCTCATTTACATCATTTTTTCTATAAATAACATGACATTCACATATTTTTCAAGATATATATTCACGTATTTATATTTTGTACACCATTTTTCAAGATATCAAAGCAACATATCACAATGATTAGAGTTAGTGATGTAATGACAAGACACAATTCATAAAATTAATTTACTCACTTTAATATGATTCCCTTCACTTTGTGTCAAAAGCGAACAACCAAATTAACTTTAATATGAACCATCTATTTCTCGTTCATATCATTTTCAATATCAATTACCATAAACAAATTTTACTTATTTCAATATCAATTACAATAAACAAATTATGTTTATTTCAATATCTTTCAATATACAACACACATACATCTCACAATATAACATACATTAACATATTGGAATGAACACAACCTGCACATAGTGATTATCCCATATGGACATTCATAGAGAAAGGGACATCCATAGAGAAAGGGAGCAACTTCTACATTATATGCTAGAATGTGTATTTTTAAAAGCATAAAATGCTATAAAGAATATTCTTAATTAGAATTTGAAGATATGGATCAATGTTCTACCCCTTTTTTTTAAGATATGGTGCTCGCTCTTTGTGTCCACTTTTTCTCCATTAGATTCCCTCGCTGGTTGACACTCTCAAAGCTCTTCAAATACCACCACACACCCATCCTTCTCTCTCCAAACTATTCGAGATAATTGGTTCACGCCGACTTCTAAAGTTACGCCGACAACATAAACGTTTAATAAACTCAAGTTAAATGAACTTGGCCAGTTGTTTTAAAGTTCAATTCACGCGAAATAAACCCTAATAAACAAAAAGTTACATTTAAAATTAATTAAAAAATAAAATAAAATCACACTTTCTACATCGTGACAAATTCGGGGGAGGCAAAAGGCGGAAGGAACTTAGACTCCAACTACGAGGCTTTGGACAATGACTCGAGCAAGGTCTTATGTGCTGGTTTGGTCTGGTAAGCCTTTGTCTCGGTGACCTCCCTCATGGAATCTTGTATTTTCTTATGTTTCTATGTTGGCACATCATTAAAGGAAAGTTCAAGTGTGAATATGGGAATTGTCTATTTCTAGAGTCCTATGCTATTATAATAATTTCCTTAAGCATATTAGATTGTGTCTAGGCGTGGCTTTGACATTTTAAGGGATTTAGTGCTTTCTAGCCTATGTTGTTTTTGACCTAGGAAATTCTAAAAGAAGAAATGATGTTTGTTAAAAATATCGATTGGGTTTTCTTTCTCTATTTGATATTGTCCAGTTTTCTTTCTCTATTTGACATTGTCAGTTTGGGTCTTTCTTTGTCATTACTTCAATGGATCACAAGGATTTGCAAGAAATAAGAAAGGTGTTGAGGAACAATGAAGAAAATTTTTAATGCAATAGGTCTTTTCTTTTTTCAATTACTGCAAAGGTGCATGACAACGAACACCCATCTGTCTCTCAATTTACTTCACTCATAAACACTCTAGTACAATATAAACATTAAACAATAACTTTAGAAGTTGAATGTAACATGATGAGAAATTTGGTATTGCATATGAACAAGGGAGCATAATTTGTAAATTCAAATCAAAGAATGTCAGTTAACTCAGCCTAAATGAAATTGAAGGAAAAGGAAATGGTGCACCAACTTATAAAAGATATGAAAATTGGTAAGCAATACTCAATACTCAATGTTATCGAATGTTCACCTAGACGAAGCTATCAATAATTATATGTTTCATCAAGCAACATGTTTTTTAAGACTATTTTATAAAACTTATCACTACAACATGTACTAAGGTTTTTGTTCAAAAACATATGTAAGTTTTATATATGTAGACTTGAAACTATCCATTTTTATTTAAAATTTCTAAACATAAAATATTGTTAACTTGAAACAATTTTTTTAATATAATTTCCTAATTTTAATAATAATAATAAAAAAAAAAAAAAAATCAATTTTATATTCTTTATTATTACATCTTAAATTTAATTATTATAAAGTCTTACATTATTATTAAGATTTGTCATCTTTCATATGAAAAATGTATGGAAAATCTTGTCAAGGTTAAATTATAATGATGATTCTCGTAGAAGGTTAAATTATAATAAAAGTATATGATAATTACTTTTCATTAAAAATATAATAAAAAAAATAATTTATGTTTTTAAAATGAGTGGTACATTTTTATGATATTGTAACATAAGATTAGAAAATGAAAAAAATTGATAATGTGATAAAATTTCTTTCTATATTAATATAATTATTTTTTTGTAATCATGAATGGGTTATTGATGAAATCATGTCCGTAATTTTAGTATATTAACAAGTAAAATTAGCAACAAAGTTATTTATACATGTATTTTTTTTTTCCATCAGAAAATTTCTCAATATATTTATATATGTTGTTCTCATAAAACATGTACATTGTTTTCTATTACAACCTTCTTCCTGATATTCCTGATAGTATGACTTAGTAGATAGAGTCACATAGTAAGTGGGGGGGGCTCGTGGCCATCCTACCATTTGTTGTAATGGATCCTTCCTTCTAGTACCAGTAAGGTGCATTTTGATAGTGCATCTGCTTCCATATTCTCTTCCCCCAAGAAGTTCCACCCTAATGTTTGTGCCCATCCCACCGTTGAAAGTCCACTTGTAAATTGTATTTCCTAAGGTCTTTATGATGCCCCCTGCCCCACTAAGAATACCATTTTTATGCGCAGCACCATCAAACCAACAACTAGACTCCAAAGTAATGTCTGGAGTCTTCTTGTTCCTTTTGAGCATTCTTTTTTGTATAGTTTATCCGCTGGTAATGTTCACCATCCCTCTGAATTTGATGCCAACACCTTGTACAGTAGGGGAACAATGTTCAAATATACACCTATTTCTTTCCAGCCATATGTACCACCAGATGACTGATGGTAATGTAGTGTATACCTTTTCCAGCTTCAACCAATTTTCAAAGCAGTTGATTAATGAAAAACCTCCCCAAGTAGAAGCAAGACTAAAAACAATATGCAAATATTGCTACAGGTGTAGGGTAAACGGGAAGATTGCAAATAAGTGTAAATTGGTCTCCTCAGCCCTATGGCAGAGTGAACAAATGCTCGAACCTTCCCATCCTATTTTCTATAATGAATCTCAGGTTAGGATTTTTTGTTCCAAAGCCAACCAGGTGAAAAGTTCAATATTGTATTCTAAGTCCCATGTCCACATTTGTCTTCGCCATATCACAATCTAATGTGGCCAGAATTTGTTTTCCATGGCATTATAAACATTTTTAACCGTGAGTAGACCCGACTGGTCACCACCAGTCCATATTAAGGTATCTTCTCCGGGCTGCAACTGGACACCCAAATCAATAAGAGCCTTTACAAAGGTTTTCCATTCAGTATCCACAAGACCCGTGAATCCCAAATCCTCATTGTATCACCACTGGTCGGTAATAAAGCCCCAGGATGATTGTGCCTTTGCTTGGTACATATAACAAATATTATTATTTTTTAAATCCAACAGGAGATCCCAAGATAGTAATGAAATGTTACCAATGCCCAGAATCTTGTCCAATCCGATTAGTGCATAATAGACATTCTCAAACTTCCAACTCATCCATTGTATGATGAGGGGCAACAATTTCATCAAAATTTTCCAAATGTGCGAGGCCGAAGGTTGTAAAACCAAAGTTGTTCTAAGCCAAGTAGCCACTGAGGTGTGGGGGAGATGTTTGTTTTTAATCACTTGATGGCAGATTCCCTTCTTTCATCAGAACACACCAAAGAGAGTTTGTTGCTAAAGCACAATTGAAAATGAATAGGTTCCTGAGTCCCCAGCCTCCTAAGTGTTTCGGCTTTGCAAGTATCTCCCAACTGCAAAGATGAATACCATGTTATTTTCGACTGTCAGTCCAAAGAAAATCAAAGATCAATTTACGAATCTTTGTGAGGACAGATATTGGGACCACCGCAAGGGCCATCCAAAAAACCGACTGGGTTTCCAATACTGCCTTTGGTAGAGTGCATCGACCTCCTAATGTTAGCCAACGATTACACCAGTGTTTTATCCTTTTTTCAAACTTAATGATAAGCCATCTCCAGTCTTCAAAGGAGTTTTTCTCAGCTTTTATGAAATACCCCAAATACCTAAAACCCCCTGACAACTCCATAAAATTATAAGGCAAAATGTCCTTAAATCTCGCCAAATCTTCACCTTGTAACCCCACATGATGGAATGTGGATTTGTTAAGATTGACTTTTAATCCCGAGGCACTGCAGAATTGTTCCAGTGTGGTTTTAATCATCATCCATTCTTCAATTGTTTCCTTTGTCATGATAAGTACATCATAAAAAAAAATAAGATGTAAAATTGTTATGACTTTGGAGACCTTGACCCCAGTCAGATTCCCCTCCTCCTGTTCTTTTTTCAGTAAAATACTAAGTCTTTCCATATTAAGGATAAACAATAAGGGCGAGAGCAGGCACCCTTGACAAAGTCCACATTCACTGTTGAAAAAGGGAGGTCTCACCATTTATCAACACCGCAAATGAAGCACTAACAACACAACTCATGATCAAGTGTATATAAGTGTTACTGAATCCTGTTTGTACAAGAATTAGATGTAAAAAATCCCAATTTACACAGTCATATGTTTTTTTCATATCCAGTTTTAATAAAAGTGCTTTTATTTATTTATTTGATGTTGTGTAAACATTCTTGCGCCATCCCAATGGCATCCAGGATCTGTCTCCCCTTCAAGAAACTCAATTGTTCATCCGAAAAATTCCTCAAGAGGATAGGTTTGATTCTATTAGCAATCACCTTGGATATCAACTTATAACATAGATTACAAAGTGCAATGGGTCTAAAATCCCCGAAAGTCCGAGGGAAATTCTCCTTGGGTATCAACGCCAGAAAGGTAGAATTTAGAGATCTTTGTATCTTACCTTTGGTTCTAGAATCTTCAACCAGTTCCAATAAATCATCACCTACCACTTCAAAAAAAAGAGTGAAAAATTGAACCGTCCAGCTTTCTGGGCCCATACTTTTATCTTTAGCAAATAAGTTTAAGATATCCCAAATCTCTTGCTTTGTGACAGGTCGTTCAATGTGCACATTATCTTCCACAATTACAAAACGTTGGAATAATCTAGATAGGTTTACTTGTTTCACCGGTGCATTAGAAGGTTCTGCTACATACATCTGTTTAAAATATCTAGAGGCCTCTTTTTTTAATGCTTCTTGTCCTCTATAGATCTGACTAGAGTCATCATTAATCTCTTAAAAATGCTTTAATATAATAATTGTATGTAGTTATAAAACTTTGATTACGCCAAAATAATGATTATAAATCATCTTATATAAACTTAGGTTTGTTAATAAAATTGACCCATAATCACCCAAGTTGAAAATTGATATTCTAGATGAATTTTTGGGTAAGCTATATTTAGTGTTTCTATGAAATACAAATTGAAGAAATTTTAATGAGAACGTGACTTGTTACAAGCATTCTGCTTGAATATGGCTTGTTACAAGCATGTTGATGTTCCTTGTTTGGAATGAGCAAACCATATATAAAGGGTGTAATAGAACAAGATTCAAAATATTATAAAAAAATTCATAGGTAGTTGGTTTTAATTTTTTTATATCAAATATTGGAAATGCATGTTAAAATGAAAACTAACAACAGTAAGGATGTTTTGAGAATTTTTCGTGTGAATTTTTTTGCTAATGAATTCAATGATTTGTGATTGAAAA
Source organism: Picea sitchensis (assembly GCA_010110895.2). NCBI lineage: Eukaryota > Viridiplantae > Streptophyta > Pinopsida > Pinales > Pinaceae > Picea > Picea sitchensis. Next base: position 21,008 of record SNQJ01S0028029.1, on the reverse strand, counting down.
AATATTTATTTTTTATATAATTATTATTAATCGAATAGTATAAGTATATTAATACATAAAATATATTTTTATTAGAGTAAATTAATTTGATTTTTATTTTTAATTTAAAATTTCCATTTTAATATATATATATATATATATATATAAATTTCAATTTTGTAAAAATAAAATTTCAATCAATTTGTGTTTTTTTCTAAAGAAAATCATATTTTTATAATCATTATCATCAATTTTATTCCTAGTTAAAATCATTATTTTTAACCATTTTGTTGATATATTATTTGATATAGATAATATATTAAATAAAGTGGGACATTCATGATCCTTTTTGGAACTGTCGTGGCTTTTCATGGTGCAAAGGTCATATGATAAGTTGGATCTCGAGTGATATTGATATTATCTTTCTAGTTGAAACTTGAGAGCATGAGGAGTCTAAGGTCCCTAACATAGAAGGATTTGTCTTGTGGTCGGCATGGAAGAAAAAATCCCACTGTAGAGGGATAGGAGGCATAGCTTGTTATATTAGAAAGAACATTTCTCCTCATATTCAACTTCATAAGATTGACCCTCTCAATCAATACATTTGGATAGAAATTTCAGACACCAATGCTAAGAATATGTATATGGAAATTTGCTATTTTGCACCTATTAATTCTACTTTTTATAAGAAAAACATTATATATAACAATTGTCCTTATAATAATTTAGAACAAGATATTTATAGTTTGAAAAATGAAGGTAATATCCTCCTGCTAGGAGATTTTAATGCTAGGACTGCAACTAAACAAACTACTCTTTTAAGTAATGATTCCAACCACAATCATTTATGGCTAGATGACGAACTTGTTTTATCTAATAGCTACAAAAGAAGCTCTGAAGACCTAATTGATAATTTGTTTGGTACTGAGTTGGTCAAGCTTTGCAACTCTCAAGACCTAATAATTTGCAATGGAGTAATGAAGTGGCCAAACTCCAACCAAATGACTTGTATTCATGGGATAGGTAGTAGTGTTGTAGATTATGTGATATATGATATCCCTGTTTCCAACCAAATAACAACTGTTGACCTTTTAAATGACCATGAGCCTGACTCTGATCATAAACCTTTAACCCTAACTCTAAACTTTTCCATGCATAGGAGCGCCATTGAAGAGAATTATGATAATCAAAGGAATTTGCACTTTGACAAAAGTAAAGTTGACATTTTCTTAAAGGATTTAAATAGTAAATTAAATCTCCTAACTTATAAGGACAACATTGAAGAACTCTATCATAGTTTTACAACTACCCTTTCCACTTCTATTAACAAGTTCTCTTTCGACGTGTCCTATAAAAAGAATAATAGAACGACCAACCCTTGGTATGATAAAGAATGTAAAATTGCTAGGAAATCCATTAGGGATGATTCTAATGAGTCCTTAAAACTCGATAAAATCAATATGTACAAATCCCTAATTAAAATGAAAAAAAGGGTACTATATCAATAAAAGGCAAAAAAAACTTTCACAACTATATAAGCTGGATCCTAAGAAGTTCTGGAGCCAAATTCTAAACCGCAATACTAAAGAAAATAATAGGATTCCCGTAAGGGACTAGAATTCCTACCTTAAAAGTATTTACGAGTTCCCTAATACCATGGACACCATTCCTATTGTCCCTACAAAGGAATAATTTTTTTCTTTAGATGACATAGAGTTCGGGGTTAAGCAACTTGCAAATGGGAAAACTAAGGACATTGAAGGCTACCGAGCTGAAATTTTTAAAATCGGAGGGCCTATCCTTATCCCTCACATACAAAAGCTCTTGAATTTAGCAGTCAAGCATTGCTTCCCTAAACCATGGACGCAAAGCCTCATTGTTCCTATTTTAAAAAATGGGGATAGAAACATTCCCTCTAATTATAGGATCGTTATGATTAGCCCGATTTTAGCCAAGCTTTATATTATTTTGGAAAAGAAGATTAGCCTTTGGATAGAAAGTCGCGGTAAAATATCTAAAGGCCAAACCGGGCTTAGGAGATATCATTCAACTGTGGACCATCTTGTTACCTTTAGGATCATTGCAGAGGAGTTCCACAATACTAAAACCAATCTTTTTTGTTGTTTTGTTGACTTTAGAAAATCTTTTAACATGGTTCCTAGGAAAAACCTTTGGAATAGGTTGGAAGATATAAAAGTTCCTCTCGAGTTGAGGGCCGCTGCAATAAGGATGTATGAGAAAGTTATTGATAAGTTTAAAAACACTTAGGGATGGTCAAAAGAGATTAACTGCAATATCAGAGTCAAACAAGGTTGTCCCTTGTCCCCTACCCTTTTTGGCATATACATTGACAAATTATAAGATTGCTTGGAAAAAGCAGGTTGTGTTGACCCTACTCTCACTGGTATAGTCATCAATATTCTTCTTTATGCCGATGATATCATTCTTATAGAAATGAGTCCCCATGATCTTGAAAACCAACTAAGAATCCTCAAGTATTTTTTCTCCAATATGGGTATGACTATTAATATTGATAAGGATAAGGTCATGATTATTAAATCCAATAAGATCCCTTATGATACCTTCGTATATGACAACAACAACTTGGAGGAAGTGACTTCATACAAATATCTTGGAATTGATATTCACCACAAGCTCAATTGGAATTATAAAATTGAGAAAAGGATTATTGGGAGATGGAAAGATTATTATGGGCTTGAAAACAATTGTAAATCAACTGATCTTTGGAGTTGGGATAAGAAGAAACTCCTCTTTGAGACTCTTTTTACACCTGTTATTCTTTATGGATGTGAAGTCTGGGGCTATAGTATCTCTCGTGAATCTTGGAGAAAGATAAAGTAAATACAAAAGAATTTTATAACCTATAATCTCAAAATTAAAGGAAATACACCTTATCCCTTCCTCCTCTTAGAAACAAGCCTCTCCCCCATTGAGAGCATGGCTATGACTAGATACCTAATGTATAAGAACAAGTTAAACAACATGGAAGACAAGAGGCTTCCTAAAATTGCTTCAAAATCGATTCATAACCACCATCGACTCAAGTGAGGATGGCATAAAGATGCCCGATCTTGGCTAAACTATTGGGGAATCATGGAAGACACCATTTTGCAGAATAAAGATACTATTTAAAAAAACGTCAAATCAAAATTTAAGGAGAAAATGTGGTGTGATAAAGAGTTAGAGGAAAAAAGAAAATTAAGGTATTATAAGGATGTAATCAACCCTAATCTAGAAGATTAAAATTATCTATCTACTTTTCCAAGTGTAAAGAAAAAAAAAGCATTTCTAGGATACGGACAAATTCTCACTAGCTCCATAGTGAAACTGGGCATTGGTGAATTCCTAAAACGCCATGGGATGAAAGAGTGTGTCACCTTTGTGACACTAAGAAGGTTGACGATAAAAAGCACTTTCTCTTATATTTTCTAGCCTATACCCATATTAGATCTCATTTTCAAAATATTTGTCACACTACCAACCTTCCTAACCTCTTAACTCAACAAAAGTATGGTGATATTGGAAAGCTTCTCTTAATGCTTTTCAAGCACAGAAACAAAATTCTAAAGAAATGCAAGTAATCACTTACCCTCTTAAGGTCTGATAGACCAATTTAGACTTAGTGGACGTTAAACAAATGGCTGCTACTTCCAATGAAGAACATGGATAGATACTTCATAGTCTTCATGGATTATTCTTTGATGGATCATATCATTGGGGATTAGCTCCCTCCTAATCCCAAATTCATGTCTGAATGAGAAATATGCATGTTATTATTTTGGAATTATGTGATCAACTCCCTCCATCTGAGAGAGACCATGCTTCTGTCTGCTACAACTCTCTTTTCTTTCTGCAAAGTGTCACAAGCTCGTTCTAGTTTCCTTTTGATTACTGACTTCCTCTTAGTTTGACTCCTCTAAGTCTCTTTAAGTTTGTTTCTATCTTTTCTGATTGTTATACATCTAGTAGTTATATCATCCTTATAAAATTATTCTATAACAACTTTCATAAAGATTGTTCATCAAACATATTTCACAAGGGTACCTACCCGGAACAAGAACAACAAGAGCAAACAAAAAAATATCTCTCTAGAGGAGATGTTAGTTTATCTTTCAAACAAGTACAATAAGCATCTATATCAATGATATTCATACGCAGTCAGGTATTCATTGCACCTAGAAATAATAGAATCTTTTATATACTGTTTTCACAATTTGTAATGTAGAAACTATCACCCTTGATGTAATCAAATTTGAAGCTTAACAATTTGATAAAACCTGGAACCCAAAGCCTTGAATACTATGAAGGGTGTGCTTATTCTCTTGAATGCATTGAATCCAAGATTACAACTTGGAAAAGGTCTCTAGTACTTTCCCTGCAAACACATTCATTTTTTCATAGATGATATTACTTGGATAGCATATACATGTGCATACATTTGAAACCTTGTAGCATTGCCCAACTTGTCTTCCAATCTAAAACTAGATACCATCTTCACAAGAAGATATTAAAAACTCAATCAGAATATTCAATGATTAGAACAAGCTAGAAACTCTAAAGTTTCAACTTTGATCACAAAATCAATTTGAACAAAAGTCAACCTTTGACTTTGACTTTGACCAAAAATTCAAACCTGAGGTTTTTTCTATCTAAGGGTACCATGAGGTGCGCTAGGCTAGGATTGATCCAGGTGGATATAGGTGGCCACCCACCTTTTCCAACTGGCTCAAAACAATTTTCTGGCAATTTTGGTAATTTACTATTTTTAGTAGTTTTTCGGGTCCTGAACTTCTGGAGCTGTTTTGAGGCCCTAAAAGACATTTTTTGGGAAAAAGAGGAGCAACATGAATATTCCTTCGATGTTTCTCACAAAAAAGTTGTAGTCTTCAAATAGATCTTTCTAACAAGGTATTGAGCGCATCAAACAAAGATCGTATGCAAAAGTTACGACCCTCGGAAGTTGATGTACTGACTTACTCAAACGGGGCCAACATGACTTTTGGCGCTTCATCTCCTAGGGTTAGGTTTTTGTATGTATAGGGTTTTTGACATTCCTGTTTATTTTAAAAAGGCCTTCAGAGCCTCATTGTAACCATCTTCTCATGAATGAGCGCAACCGTCACATCTCTTCCCAGAGATAAGCCACCACCATTCTAGCAAGCTTGTTTTCTGCTGCATTTTACAGTTTCAACTTATTTCCTTATTGAATAGAAAACCAATTTTAATGTATCTCTATTATTTTGTGTTAAGATCTTGTTAATAATCTGTAGACATTTTGTTCTGCTCATAAAATCCGGATCAGTGGTATCAGAGCGGTCTACTCCTTGTCATCTTAATGCGTGTCCCCAATGAGGTCAGAGTACAAAGAGTTGGGTCTCGAGCTTGTTTCTCTTGAGGGAAAAACCTCTCGCATGCCAAAGAGACCTCTCATGGAACTAGAAAATAAATATGATGGGACAAGATATCCTTTCAAAAAATTTCTTGAGGAATACCTCACGCAATAGAGGAATGAGATGATGGATAGTTTCGCGCAAAACCTTCGACGGCTACCAACATGCGATGCATCTTCTTCAAGCGGAGGCACCACCCCCTTCAAGGTACAAATAAAATTTGATATTCCTATATTTTAAGGTCAGATAGACGCAAATGTTGTAGACATGTGGTTGAATCTACTAGAAGGGTATTTTTCTGTCCATAACTTTTCGAATAGAAAAAAGATTACTTTTGTGCTCCTCAAAGTCGTTCCCCATGTCAAAGATTGGTGGGAAACATTCTGTGAGAAAAAGGAAATAGAGTAACCCTCATTATTTATAGTCACGACCACCTAGGAATCCTTCATGGATGCTATTAAGGAACAATACTACCCTGTCAGAAGTTATGATGACTTGTATACCAAATGGACCACACTGCGGCAAGAAAGAGACCAAGCAATGCCATATTTCACAAATATCTTCCATACCTTGCGCACCAAGCTAGGTATCAAAGATTCAGAGCAACATCTGGTGCTCAAGTATCGCAATTCTCTACATAGATACATCCAAACCAAAATGGAATTTCTGGACATCTCATCCTTGGGCGTGGCCTACCGATATGCCGTCAAAATCGAGCAGAAACTCAAACAAAAGACGCAACAATTTGGGCCTGGGAACCCCTCACAGCAAAAGCAAGGAAAGTGCGACCCCAACCTACAAAACAAAGGACAGAGAAAATATGGACAATATCAGGACAACCAGTCCAAGACGCAAGCAACGAAGGACACCAGAAAGACAAAGAAAGATTCTGAGAAGTGGTGCGAGTTCCATAAGAGCCCTTGGCATAACACTGTCGACTGTCGCTCAAAGTAGTTGTTGGTGGCCAAAGTGAAAGCCTCTGAATCATATGTAGGTTCTGACTTTGATTTAGAACCAGAAAGGGGAAGACGGATCATTGACGCAGAACCCAGCACTACCATTTCTACCACCAAGCTCCGGCCTGGTGAACTAGATGAGCCAGAAGAAGGAGAGCACCTCTTCCATTCATAGATGTGGGTAATATGCACCCTGCTACACTTCATCATTCATAGAAGTAACCAAAAGAACCTCATCTCAGTGGAGGTCATCAAGCGGTTGGCCCTGCCGACAATGCCGCACCCACAACCCTACACCATTGGATGGCTCCACCAAGGAAGCGATCTATATACAGTTTCGACTGTCGTACGACATCAAGCCCTTCAAAGACGAGATATTGGGTGATGTTTCTCCTCTCAAAGTTTGTGATGTTATTTTGGGCCAACCTTATTTATGGAAACGTCATATTGTATATGAGTCTAGGACTTGTAATGTTATTATTACTTTGAACAGGAAATTGTACAGGATACCTGAGGCAATCCCACCTAGTGTTATTTCCTTGATCTCTGCTCAATAATGCATGAAGGTCATATCTTAGACGAGGAAGTTTGTCTTCTTCATGATTCGCTCTCGGAATGAGCGAAAGATCACAACCACATCTAGGGTCTCTGCGGTCGACCTCTCCACATAGCAGAAGCAAGTAGATAAGGTCATGGAAGAATACTCATATATCTTCTCCTCACCTATCGGGATACCTATGCACTTCCAGGTCAAGACCTCCATTGATCTAACCCCCGATGCACCGCTGCCCAATGGGCCAGTCTATCTTCGCTCTCTATTAGAGAATGAGGAGATTAAGAGACAGATCCAAGAACTACTCCACAAGGGGCACATTCATCCCAACTCATCACCTTGCGGGATCCCAATCGTGCTGGTACAGAAGAAAGATGGAACTTGGCTACTCTGCATTGATTACCGGGCTCTGAATAAAATCACAGTCAGAAACCGGTACTCGATTCCCCGAATCAACGACCTCCTTGATCAACGCACAGGGGCCAAATACTTCAATAATATTGATCTGAAGTTTGGCTACCACCAGGTCCTTATAGAACAGACAGATGTATGGAAGACCTCCTTCAAGTCAAAGGAAGGCCTTTTTGAATGGTTGGTCATGCCCTTTGGTTTGACAAATTCTCTAACCAATTTCATAAGGATGATGGATGATATCCTACGACCATTCACCAATATTTTTGTAGTAGTGTATCTAGATGAAATTCTCATTTACAACAAGACTTGGGTTGAACACTTGCATCATATTCAACAGGTTTTGCACACCATGCAACAACACAAGCTATACACCAACTTGGAAAAATGCTCCTTCGACATGGACAGGGTCCATTACCTGGGATACATCATTGATCAGCATGGCGTACATGTGGATCCAGCCAAGATCCAAGTCATCCGTGACTGGCCAGCCCCAACCACACTCACTGAGCTTCGGAGCTTCTACGGCCTTGCCAATTTCTACCACAGGTTCATGTTGGGATTCTCCCATACTGCATGGGCCCTCAGCCAAATAACCAAGGGTGGTGGTAAGGAGAAATTTATGTGGGGCTGGTCCCAACAACAAGTGTTTGATGATTTGAAGTAGTGCTTATGCTCAGCCCCAGTACTTTCACTACCAGACCTGCAACAACCCTTTGAGATCGAGATAAATGCTCCAGACTATGTGGTGGGCATCGTTCTCACTCAGCACGACCACCCAATGGCCTATCATAGTAAGACACTATCATATGATGTCCGTAAGTAACCTACTTATGACAAAGAAATGTACTCTATTGTGCAAGCATGCCGCCAGTGGAGAAATTACATTCTTGGGAAGAAGACAATCATCCACACTGATCATAAGCCACTACAGTTCATGCAGACACAAGGAAAATTGCAGAATGACCGCCATCAAAATTGGTCCACATACTTGCAGCAATTCCACCTCAACATCAAGTATAAAACATGAAGAACCAACCGTGTCATTGATTGCCTCAACAGACTGCCAATCACGACACTCACCATGGTGTTATACTCTTGTGGCCATGAGACTTCTGGATGGCCCCAACTCTATGAGACAGACCCGAACTTCTCCACCACCTACCAAATGTTGGGTGCAAACCCAGTTGTCGATAATTTCCATCTCCAGGATGGATTGTTGTGTCGTCTGGGCCATATCTGTGTTCCATCAAGCGAGCGAGCGAAGCTGATCTGGGAATCCCACTACAGCCGGATGGAAGGACACTTTGGTGTCAAAAAGACAGTGGCGATGCTACACAAACATTTCTACTGGCTGAAAATTCGACAGGAGGTCAACAAGTATATCAGGTCATGCACTTCCTGCGATATTGCCAAACTGACCACTAAGAAATAGGCCCTGTACACCCCTCTTCCTACTCCTGAAAGGCCATGGGAATCCATCTCAATGGACTACATGTTAGGACTCCCATCCACCAAGCAGGGAAATGAATGTGTTTTTGTGGTTGTTGATCGCTTTTCTAAGATGACGATTTTGGTTTCCTGCAAGAAGAGCATCACAACAGAGGCCACTGCCAAGCTCTTCTTTGAACGAGTCAGGGTACATTTTGGAATCCCACAAACCATTGTCTCAGATCATGATAGTTGATTTCTCAGCACATTCTAGTCGAGCCTCTGGTCACTATTGGACACCAAGCTCACCAAATCCATGACCTTCCACCCCCAGACAGATGGCCAAACTGAGGTCGTAAATTGAATGATTTTGCATATCCTTCACATGTATAATTCCAAGCACCCTCGCAAATGGGATGAGAGCCTTCCCTATGTCCAACATAGCTACAACTAATCCCTGCATAGCTCAACCGACCACAACCCCTTTCAAGTGGGGTTGGGATTCCAACCATTGGGTCCCATAGATGTTGCACTTCCCCTTGCGGTCACCTCGACCGACTCATCTTCTGCTCCNATAGGGGATAATGATTTTGAGCTCAACATTCCTCCTTTCCTTGGCCTGCACCCAGTGTTCAACGTGGATCTCCTTCGCTCTTATTTCCCACCATTATTGGGCACCTCAGAAGTAGCAGAACAAATGACACCAACAGAGCTCAACCCCGACTGCATACAACAAGAATCTAGTGATCAGATTGTGGACACAGAGATCAAGGGAACTCGACAACAAAGGATCCAACTTTATCGAGTTGTCAAAGCAGGGCAGCTCTTGCACTAAGGCAAGTGGCTCACCCGGGGCCAAATTCAACAGAAATTTCCTCATCTTATGGGGGAACTCAACGCAATGGAGACCATTGATTCCTAAGGAGGGAGAATTGATCTAGGTGGATATTGGTGGCCACCCACCTTTTCCAACTGGCTCAAAACATTTTTTTGGCAATTTTGGTAATTTACTGATTTTAGCAGTTTTCCAGGTCCTAAACTTCCGGAGCCATTTTGAGGCCCTAAACGACATTTTTTGGGAAAATGTGGAGCGACGTTAGCCTACACCCATGTTTCTCACACAAAATTTGTAGTCCTCGGATATATATTTCTAACGAGGTATTGAGCGCGTCAAACGAAGATCATATACAAAAGTTACGACCCCATAAAGTTGATGTACTGACTTACCCAAATGTGGCCCACATGACTTTTGGCGCTTCATCTCCTAGGGTTAGGTTTTTGGATGTATAGGGTTTTTGAAATTCCTGTTTATTGTAAAAAGGCCTTCAGAGCCTCATTGTAACCATATTCTTGCAAATGAGCATAATCGCCACATCTCTTCTCAGAGATAAGCCGCCACCATTCCAGCAAGCTTGTTTTCCGCTGCATTTTACAGTTTAAGCTTATTTCCTTATTGAATAGAAAACTCGTTTTACTGTATCTCTGTTATTTTGTGTTAAGCACCTGTTAATAATTTGTAGTCATTTCATTATGCTCATAAAATCCGGATCAAGGGTGCACTAGGATGTCAAGGCATTAGGTCAAATGCTTCACCAGAAGTGCCCGAACACAAGGGTTAGGGTTTGTTGTAGCTGCATAATTAGAAAAACTTAGCTGCAACTGTAACTGGTGCCACAACGAGCTTTAACAAATAACGTCCTAATCTATATTCCAGTGGTTAGACTGTCTGAAGATAGTGTGGGCCCATAACCCATTAGAATAAAAGAGATGTGCTTGTTTTTTCATAGACAATATAACAATATTGTCACCCAACCATAGGCACACAGCTACCCTTGAGAACCTTTAACCTTGACAAACAAAATAATTTTGGAAGCAAACCCTAGAACCAATAACCAACCAAAGTAGTGAACTTCTCTCCAAATCTAGTGTGCCAAACAAAGAATCCAAACCATAACCAAGGAAGAAAGTCCAAACCATAACCAAAGACCGAAAATCCCAGTTGTAGTAGTTGCAGATGCACACCTTCTCCAAACTTGTGCACTGTTTCTGGTTTTCTGGGTGAGAGAGAGTGAACAAATGAGCCAAGACGTCCTCTATTTAGACTAATCTGTCCAATGACTTTTCTGGATGGGTCGACTAGACTTTCTGGTAATTATATTTTATGTTTATCTTTTTCCTGTGGAGCCAACTTGTCTTCCTGGAGTATAATACCTTAATATTATATATTATGTCGAGCCCACATGTCTTCTAGGGTTCTCACACATATGTTTAGGGTTTCTCTTGCTTCCCGGAATATTCTAGTCTCTTCAAAGGTTACATGTAGAGGCTAATACCTCTCAAATCTACCATGATATCAACATATCCCCCATTAATGACAACTTTCTGAACTCCTAACATAGATTGAAGTTTGAAAAACTTCACTTTTGTAAGAGACTTTGTGAAAATGTCTATAACTTAATCATTTGCAGGGAAAAAGAGCACTTCAAGAACTCAATCATGAATGGGCTTTTTGATGTAGTGTTTTTTTAGCTCAATGTGTTTGTTGCACTAATGTTGAATTGGATCTTTGGTGAGCTTGATGGAACTTTGATTGTCACACCAAAGAGTGGTCAAATGTTGTTGCTGGAATCCAAATTCTCAAAGGATATGTTGAAGACACGAGGCTTCTTGACTTGAATTAATTGTTGCTCAGTACTCTGATTTTGTTGAACAGATAGAAATAACTTGTTGTTTCTTACAATCCCAAGTGATAGGTTTGGAACCAAGGATGAAAACATAACCTATAGTAGACTTTGGATCATCAGGTTCGTTGACCCAATTAACCAACCAAGAAGTCCCCCTTGAACTGTAATGTATACCAAACTTAATTGTACCCCATATACATTGAAGTATCATTTTTGCTTCTTTTTTATGGCTCTCATGGGGTGTTTGCATATACCATGCAACAATACCAATAACAAAGGAAATATCAGGGTGGATATGAGTCAAATACAAAAGGCTCACAACTAACTAGTGGTACAAAGTGACATATACTTTGGGTGTAATATAGGTGGTAGAAAGTTTGACTCTAGACTGGAAGGGATAAGGGGTTGTTTTACAATCTTCATGTAAAAGTGGTAAAAAAGGTCACATGCATACTTAGTTGGGAAAGGGAAATTCCTTCCTTGGATCAGAATACTTGGAGGCCAAGAAAATAATGAAAATAGCCTAAGTTTGTCATTTCAAATTTGGTGGAAGTTCACAAGCTTCTAAATTTCAATATGTGTTTAGTAAGGTATTCCACCTTTGGTAGGCTAAATTCGTCGTTTCATTTCATAGCTTCCAAGGCCACAATGATGTACTACATTTCGGCTTTGGCTTTAGCTTGTATTATGTTTTCAATCAACATCTACGTAGATATTTGATAATGCCTCTATATATGGTACCATAATTATATTATTTATTTATTTCTATGCTCTAAACTCTATTCTAGCTTTGGCATGAATGATTTATTTGAATAGTTTAATTCTTTGAGTTTGTTCATTTGGGGCAAGTTTCCAATAGCTAAATTCATAAATTATAATATTTTATATACACACAAACAACTTGTCACGTACCAAATTAGCATGTAATGTAAGATACAACTAACATAATATTAGTTGGATAATATCTCTATACTAGTTTGATAATATCACATTGTCTTGGTGGATAATGCCATATTCTTTTGATGATTAAAACAAGTGCATCAAAAATATGCCCAACAAAATTATGTCAATAAACGTTACCATACATCATCAACATGTACCTTGATGTTATTTATCCTTTGTTGCATCATTTGTTATTTCAAAATTAATACTCCTGTTTATATGGTATAATTTATATACGTCATATATGCATTGAATCAATGCAGTCTCACACTC
>SNQJ01S0028028.1:22541-61289 GCA_010110895.2 Picea sitchensis | reverse complement strand
AAAAAATATTATTCTCCACCATTTAAGTTTAAGAATAAAATACCATATTTATTAAACACAATATTATAAAATAATAAATAATAAACATCATAGTTAAAACATGTTTATTATACACAAATTTCCCACCAACAAACAAATTACTTTGTAAACCATTTGATATTTGTTATAGCGGATGGTTGAATGCTTTTGGATTTTATTTCTCCATTCCATCAACATATATTTGACACGTTCATTGTTGCAAAAATGCATATATGAAGAACAACAAAATGACAAGCATGGAAATGTTTACAAGGTAGTTTGAGGGTTTGGAGCAAGATAAGTCCAATCTTTAGAAAGCGTTTTGCTAAAGCTTTACTTAGCATTATTGTCAATATTTACCCAACTCGTGCCATGTTCTCTCTTATGTATTGATTTGAATTAACCATAATAGAGTTAAAAAAATTAAATATAAGAATTTTTTAACATTTTTTAAACTTGTATTATGGTTAATGAAGTTGCTTGATTCTAGGTGCTCAAGTATTTGTATATTGCCAACCTATATAAAATGTTACCTATATATAGAAATGTTTATATTTATTAAAAAAAACATTTATATTTTATAATATTTTAACAATTTCTCATAAAGCATGATTGGACTAGGAAAAACAAAAGCTAGTTAATCCTTCACATTGTAGGTATTAGGTGGAATTAGCCAGACATGCATGTTTATCAAATTTCGGCTAAGTATTGGGAAAATTTTAGGGGCTAAATTTCACCAAACCAAATCTTGGCTTGATTGGACAGTGTGTAGGCACCCTCGTAGGTGAAGAAACAATATATTTTTTCTCTTCTACAATCTGCTTATGTTGGATAGAAAGGTCTTGGGCCAAGACTACAGTGGTTGCAGTGTTCTTTTGTTCACCTTTTGAACATATTATGAAGAAGTTGAATTTTGTAGTATGAGATACTACCTTGCGGCACTGTTTAGGTGGGATAATAGTTGAAACTACCTTTGGTATCCTGTGGAGATGACCCCCCAGAGTAATAATGACACTACGGGGTTGAGACTCATAGATATCATGGCGCTTCAACATATATGGATGGCCCAAGAGAACATCACCAACATCCAACGGGGCAACATCACATAATACCTCATCCTTGAAGGGATGGATGTCGTATGACAATTGACACTGCTAGCTGACACGAAGATCACGTCCCTGGTGAAGCCACCCGATGGTGTATGGTTGTGGGTGTGGTGTTGTCGACAATCCCAACTGTTTGATTACCTCTGTTGAGATGAGGTTATTCTAGCTTCCGCTATCAACAATAAAATGCAGCGGGGTCCCCTTCACCCACATTTGTGAATGGAAAAGGCACTCCCGCTCTTTAGGATCTATTGGTTCTTCTGGTTGAATTGTTGTGGTCATGACAGTAGCAGTGGGGTCTGCGTCAATGATCTGTATTTTTTCATTATTTTCTTAATCAGGGTTCGACTCATCGTCTTTGATCTGGGCCACCAATGATTTTTTTTAGCGACATTCATCAGTGTTGTGCCAGGGGATTTTATGGAAATCGCACCACTTTTCAGTGTCATTCTTTGTCTTTCCCTTACCCTTCTTTTCCTGTGGCTTGGACTAGTTTTTGGGAGGTTGTTTGTTAGGGTTGTCTTTATCATACTTTGGTTGTTGCATATTTGCAGACCCAAACTTCTGTTTGTTCTAGTGCTTAAATTTTTTCTCGATCTTGAAAACATATTAATAAGCAGCTCCCAATGATGAGATGTCCAAAAACTCCATTTCATTTTGGATGTACCTGTGTAGAGCCCCATGGTATTTCAGAACCAAATGTTGCTCACAATATTTGATACCGATCTTTGTGTGCAAGGTATGGAAGGTATTGGTGAACTCCTACACTGCTTGGACCCTCTCTTGACTTAGCATGTTCCATCTCATGTACTAGTATTCATAGTTTCCAACAAGGTAATATTGTTCCTTGACCGCATCCACAAAAAATCCCAAGTGGGATCAACCCCATATATTCCAGAGTCCTCTGTGGAACTTTTCTTCCAGTAAGTTTCCCACCAATATTTGACATGGGGGAGCGCATTAAGGAGTGCGAAGGTGATCTTTTCCTTATCAGAAAAATTGTGAATAGAGAAATAACCTTCTAGAAGATTTAACCATTTTTCAAGGGCATTTGCATCCATCTGACCTTCAAATACGGGACTGTAAAAATTAACTTGTACCTTGAAAGGAGAGGTTCCTCCAAAGTGGTCGCTTTATGAATACGCACCTGCTGCTAACAATAGGTGTTGAAGGATGTGGGAACAATTCTCCATCATTTTATTCCTCTATCGCGTGAGAGCTTGCTCAAGCAACATATTAATAGAATCTTTTGCTCCATCGTTTTTCTTTTATTCCACCATGGAGGTTTTCTTGGGTGTGTGAGAGAGATTGTCGTCAAGAGAGACAAGCTCGAGACCCAACTTTATATACTTGGACGTCATCGGAAACATGCACTGAAAAATGATCAAGAGCAGCTTGCTTTGATACCACTGATCCAGATTATTTTCGGCACGAAATGAGAGCGGAGATATAATAAATAAATGTACATAGATATATCAGATATCCAATAATATAACATATATTTGTCAGAGATATAACCATAAACACAGAGATATAGTAATACACAATTTCTATTAATGAGCCAAATGTACAAAACTATAGAAATACAGAGTGAAAGACTCACTAGAATGGTGGCAACTTATCTCTGAGAAGAGATGTGACGGCTATTGAAATTCATAAGAAGATGATTATTACAATGAGGCTCCAAAGAACTTTTTAACATAAATAAAATCCAAAACCCTAACCCCGAAAGATGAAAAGCCAACAATTTTGTGGACCTCGTTTTGGGTAGTTTGGTGTATCAACTTCCCGGGGGCATAACTTTGGCATACGACCTCCGTTTTGGGTGCACTATAGCTCGTTGGAAAGGTATTGACCAGTAGATTCATTTTGGGGGCTCAAACAAAGCCTTTGGCTATCATTGAGGTGTTTTATCACGAAAAAACATCATTTAGGGCCTCAAAATGGCCCTCGAAGTTTAGGAACCGAAAAACTGCTAAAAATAGTAAATTGCCAAAAGATTGTTTTGAGCCAGTTAGAATAGGTGGATGGCCACCGATATCTACCTGTATCATATTAACTTTATTTGAAATAATAGTTTTTATAATAGCTAATAAGCATCATTATTAATAAAAATTGCTTTGTGTAGTTTTTTTAAGGTGCTATTGTGTTTGAAATAATAGTACTTTGGTTAGTTTTTATTTTATTTAATGGAAACTATTAAGAAAATAAAGATGTTATAAGAATGAATGTCATTTTAAAATTCCCAATAACTCATTAATAAATGGTGGCACTTTATTAAAGCTAAGGGTGAGAGTAAAATACGTGATTTTTTGCTCAATTCATTGGAATCAAATGCAATTATAAACATGAGTGACAACACAAAGAAAGGGAGCCTACATAATATGAAATTTGATGTAATTAAGGTTTGTCAAAGATGTAATTAAGGTTTGTCAAAATTCATGGTATAAATCTTTTTGTATACCAAGGGCCACTTTCTTTAGTTATAAGAGGAAATTTCTAAATGGTGACACCAGGGTAGTAAATGGGAATTTTTGGTCATAAAAACCAGGCCTAATAATTTAGAAATAATAGCTAATCTTTGAAAGACAATGAATGAAAATTCAGATATAGTTCCTCACCAAAATCGTTCAATGCATCAAGATGACACAAGGATGCCCCTTGGACTATTTCCTACAAATTATACATAGAAAACAATTTGTTAAAGTATAATAAGGACCTTGCCAAGCTTAAACTTCCTCAAATGTCATAGTCTAACTTAAGAAATATATGGAGAAGGCATTTTTAAAATGTTGCAATTACAAAAAAAAAAAAAATTGCAAAGCGTTATGAGTGCTATGAAATTTTCCAAAAACTTAGAGGTACAACTAACCCAGCAATGATACAATATTGGAACCAAGTTAAAAAATTTCATAATGAGTACATCACAAGCCCATAGATTGAAATTAGAGAGGAACCCTAGAAAATGCTTGATCATTATGCATGACAAGATGGACAAGATGACGACTTCCATATGAAGGTTGGGAAGGAAGCAAAGTCCATCAAAAATACCTATAATCCCCTAGTTCATCTAACTAGCATGATTACACATAGGCATCGAACTAGGATTTTGGTCATTTTAGCCTACCTTATATATATATATATATATATATATATCCTCCTTATAATTATGCTTGAGCATGCTAGAGGACCCTGTGGTTAGTGAATTTGGGCATTTGATATACAAGAAAGGGTTTTCAACACATGCATTGCATGATGCACTCTAACAAAATGAAAAGCTATGAAAAGTCTCAAGAATACAAGAGACAATCCATGAAGTCTTTATCAATGCTAAGAGTTTCCTTGAAGAAACTACCACCAAATTTATTCTTGGAACTCGACAATTATGGAGCTGATAGCAAGAATCATTACCTCTATTCTTTTGCATCCATGCTCACAACAAAGAAAAATTTTACAATTTATATGTAAGCTTCCTCCCAGTTGGTCACACCCATGTGATCTAGATGGAACCTATGTTAGGTTATCATCTCAACTAAAAATATAATATATATTATCATTACCACATATCATGGACAACTATAGAAAATATGAAAGCAACTTCACTCCATACCTGACTAAGGAGGTTTACAACTTGAAGGACTTTGTGGGGAAACATTTATTGGATGGAAGTTAGAAGATCATGGGTATCAAATCCCCTCAATACTTCAAATTTAGTATGGTTGATGGTACCCATGTCATGCAGTATAAGGAAACTATTAGGGATGAACATAAAATATAGAACAAAGGGGTTAATATTAGACCATAATTACCTAAGCGGGAACCGATGTTGTCACCATTCAAAATGCTAAAAGAGATGGAAGACTTGAAGAAAGGAATAAAATCATATATTACTCATTTCAGTGTAAATGGAAGATGAAGAGGAAGAATATTAGCTTCCAAAGATAACATACTAGGAAAATGTTTTGAAGACTTTAGATGTACCCTTGGTTAATTAGGAAAGACCAAGAGGTTCTTTTTTGCTTAAAAAAAAAACAAGAATCAGACACCAACAATGACCTTATCTCATGTATGATTACCTAAGTAAAAGGGTCCCTACTATTGACGAAATATATGAGGGTCCTTCTTGTAACAAGCATACAAAAGAATTTGATCTAGGAAAATATGTGAAGAAATATAGTATGCTCATTGTATGACCGAGTGATAATAATCCTATATGGTCAGGAAAGGCATTAGGTGATGTCTACAAATATATAGATGATATTGAGAGATATCATATTCTAGTTCAATGGTGGAAACGTAATGGAGGGTATGTGAGTTCGGATAAAAAATAAATAAAGAGCGAGCAATTGGAAGAGATAAAGATGACATCATTGATGTGGATAACATCATATGGTCATGGAAACTATGAAAAAATGAAAAGGAAGATAAATTAAAAGTAAATGAAAATGGACATATGTCAATTAAGATATATCATCAACAAACGAAGAATATTTGGAATGATGAATGAGACTTTATTGCTAGTGTTTTAAAAAATATAATAAGGTTTTTACTCTTAACCTAGGATGTGGGTTTTTAAGAGAAATTTATTGATATCATATGATGAACATGCCTTGGAAATTTATGCTACCAGGAAAATATTTTGTAATATGATATAAATATCAATGAAAAATAACATATTAAAATGGATTCATTCAACTTGTTTGGCCAATTCCTTTATGTTATCTTGTTGTTGAGCCTAGAAAACTTTCATGACAAATTACATTCAAAATCATTGTCTTCATAGGTTTTGAGATACTCAAGGGTTTTCACACATAGCCAAAATCCCTTATCATTTTTTAACCCTTTGAATATTTGAATGTTTTTCCTTGTTTTCCTTTTTCAAACCTTGATTCTTCCCTAACTCCTAAATTGGGCCCAATTTCCAAATCCAACCCTTTTTTAACTTGATCAAACTTTGCATTTTTGTCAATTTCCATATCGGGCCCAATTTCCAAATAAAAACTTTGATTCACTTATTTGAGATTTTCCCTTGTCTCAATTTCCAAATCAAGCCCTCGCCAACATGTTCGAACTTCTCCTTTCCCCAATCCTTGGATTGAACTTGAATTCAAAATTAGGCCCTGCCAACTTGTTTGAACTTTTTCCTTGTATTGATTTCTAAATAAGGCCCAATCCATTGATCAGTACCTCATTTACCTTGCTTCCTACCCAATTTCTAAATTGAGGCTGATTGCAAAATCGAGCCCCTTCTTTCCCCCATGAGAGATAGGGCATAACTTGGGGGACCACTTTCGAAGAAAAACACAGTGTTAAAGTAATTTTGGAAATTGATAATCACAATATTGGAAACCAATAATCACACTATTATAAACTAATAATCACAATTTTGAAAACTGATAATCACACTTCTGGAAACTGAAATCACACTTTTGAAAACCGATTTAATCGCACTTTTGGAACATGATTTAAGTATAGATTCTCACTAGAGAGTCTAGTTTAATGAAATGGGGGTTACAAGTGATCCAATTTTCTACTAGCTATTATAAACTCACCTCTTTTCTATGTTAGTCAATCACTAATTCAACTGGTTACTCACTCTCAATTGATCCTCCTATATATGCCAATGATTGATTCAATCAGCTATAACAAATTCCATGTCTTTTTTAAATTTCTATGCTAGCATTTTCAGTGTATTTTAGCTTTTTCTCCAGATCTCAAACTAATATTTTGTAGGTGATCCCTTGCCATTGATGAAGGTATCATCAAATTCTCTACAATATAAATTAGGGCACCTTAGGTCCATTTCAAACAAGACAAAATATATCTAGAATGATACCATTGGGAATGGAAGGCCAACCAATGCAAATAAAAAAGTTTTTTCAACATTAAATTTTGGGTATTTTCATATGTCAAATGAAAAATAAATCTTTGCATTAATTAAAGTTCAGGACACTGATATACAAAAACATACAAATTGATGCAAATCAATTCCTATAACCCATAGGGACTAATAACTATTTATTTATAAAATAAAAAAATAATTACTAATTTTTATCTATTGCCCTTCTTTAAGAAACAATTGAAATAAAAAAGTTTCATTAACAGTGCTTTACAAAATGAAGATGCCTAGGATCTACCTCACTTATTTTCTCACCTAATATTCATACTATCAGTTATGAGAAATATATATTATTCTATATATTGGTTTTAATTTTACAAATTTTAAAATCATAAAGAGTTATCATTTTACTTTTACCTTTTTTGATAATTAAAAATAACGCACTTTTTTTGTTGGAACATCAAGATCTAATGGTTCATCACACTTCTCCTAGAGTCAGTCAGTCAGGTGGTCAACCTACATCTGCAAGCAGTCGGTTGGGTGATTGTTATGAACATAAAAATACATATAAATAGGTAATAATTAATAATATAAATAACTAATGATTAATAATCAATTATGAAGAGACATGACATATGAAAGGTCATGTCTCTTATTGTAATACCCATTTTTTCCCGAGTTTGTAAATATAAATATAACTGGCCAAGAGACTATGGTGGACTAAATATGTGTGAATGTTTGATTTGACAAACCTTTGTATAAAAGGGTCAATGTATGAATTTTTTGTTATTAATAGAAATTGCATATGTGCTACACAAATGCTGAAAGGGGGGAGTTTGAGAAGATAGATTATGGATGGTATGAGAGAGATGGTGAGGGAAACCAAGAATGGTTGAGATGACCCTCACCAAACCAGTACCTACTGGGTGTAATTGCTCAACAGTCCTTTGACCTAGAAATGAATTACCAATCGGGATGGTAGTTGGAAGGTCATCCTCAAGAGTTAATGAGGAGATGGGGCAGGGTACCCATGTGTAAGTCTTCCAGGCCTAACCACGAATTGGGGATTAGTACCCATGCAACCTTGTTGAGGAAGGAAAGAAAGGAGGTAATTTGGGGGACAGAGAGAGAATGGAAAGAAAGCATAGTAGAGAAAACAATCTCCAGAGGAGAGGAGAGCATGTTTTCGACTCTGGAGTTGAGAGAAAAGCTTAAAATCAAGCTCATTTTGGCTGTAAGAAGCCATGGGAATGGTCTCGCTACAAGATGATAAATGAATTTGACGAGTGACTGAGGAAGTGCTCGCACAGACCTCCTTTCTTGGTGTAGAGAAATCTAGTTGCCAAGATACAGTGGGAGGAGGAGAGTAATATTCGTCCCTGACTATCGTGGAGCAAGGAGAAACAATATCTCTCAGAGCATCATGGTCTAGATCAGGGGTGGCCAACAGTAAATCCATCAAGAGTGGTTGTGCCTATGGTTGGGTGGAAACACGCACCCCTTTTAGCAGTCACTTCACACTTTCCAGTTCTGATAAGTATTTTCATACTATGTGTAATATATTGGATGCGATGATTGAATGTCTTTGTTTATGGTTAAGTATTGAAGTGTTTGAACAATCATTAGAAATGCTCATTTGCTTCTGTAAACTATTATATTTACATGGTCTTCGATTTATCTCAATTTAGCTACTAGAGAGTTATGGGATGTGAATCTGCAGGAGAGTCAGGGTAGGATTAACTGAAATGTCTAAGTCATGCTGACCTTTTTAGTTTACCTTAGCAGGAATATCAAGTTCAACTCTGTGGGAGAAGGAAGTTTCCTTTAGACCTTCCACCCATGTGACCGAGGGCTCATACCCATGGCCTTAATCAAGTCTCGACTAAGAGTTGAGTGTAGCCCGGAATCCAAATATGATCCCATATGACCCAGGTTTGGAAACCCCTCGCTAAGCCCGAAAGGAGTGAAGCTACTTTGGCTTCGGGACTTCAGAACATATGATTCCACAACCCTCGAAAAGAGTCAAAAGCCAGAGTTGTGAATTTATGAGGGACGTAGATCTAGGGATCCAGTGGAGATCTCTCTCAGCCATTAGATCGGACTTAGGAAGGGTAGTGTTAAGTAATTTGGTGAAGTTCCACTTCGAGAGAATAGG
The DNA here is from genome assembly GCA_010110895.2 of Picea sitchensis. Classification (NCBI taxonomy): domain Eukaryota; kingdom Viridiplantae; phylum Streptophyta; class Pinopsida; order Pinales; family Pinaceae; genus Picea; species Picea sitchensis. The sequence continues at coordinate 52,171 of SNQJ01S0028028.1, read as the reverse complement.
ATTGGTCTAGCACCAAAACTCTTGAATGTCGGAGTCGCGAAGTTAATCTAGACCGTTGAGAATAGAGGTATGTGTATCCACAGATCAACGACTATCTGGAAGTTTGGGTATTCGGCGGTATCAATATGAATATATATGAATGTACAACGTCGAATGTTGAATGTCAACGTTCAACATAGAATGTTGAATGTCGAATTTATGAAGTGACATAGACCGTCGATCCTCGGATCCTTCAGGATCCCTCTCAACTGTCGATCTAAGGATTCCGTTGAGAACCCCTCTTAACTTCCCAACCAACCGGGAACACATCGTTGAGCGACACATAGCTCCCACTTGTGCCCTGTCAAATGTCATCCGTAGGACTAGAGCCATTGGATGAGAGGCTACGTGGAAAGAGATCCTATAGTCCATAGACTTGGTACTCTGGAGGAACTTGGCCAAGGGTCTTCAAAGTGTGAAAACTCCCGAAGTCATGAACAACGAAGTGAATCTCAACCATTGACTAGATGAGGACACGTGGTGTTAGATTAGAGAGTATGGAAACTTGTCTCTTTTGGGGATTCGCGATGTGAGGAGTTGGTAAGATCTGAAGCTCGAAGTTGTGAAGTAACGAGAGCCTTGGATCTATGGATCTACGTGGAAAGATCTCAATCGTGAGATTTGAAAGATGTTAGAAGGTTGTATTTATGGGGCTGATGTGGCTCCCTAACGTCATCTAGGGTGACGTGGACCTGCAACTAAGGTTCTATGTGTCACCAGCATATGGGTGATTCAAAGACCCCTTATGCCTATTAGAGCATGACACATGTAACCTCCTAGTGAGGAAACATGTCACCCCTTGCCCTCATCGTGTGTCAACCTCTAGTTCGTGCTCGCCTGGCCAACGTGGTTGGTGATGCGATTGAGACTCCAGGAGTCTGGGACGTTGGGAGTTCGGAATATTTGGGGCATAGTATAGCAGAGGGGCGTTCAACGACGATCGTCGATTGCCAAATGCCAAAACGTTCAACGCTGATCATCGATTTTCGAATGCCAAAAACGTAGAACGTCGATCATCGATTGTCGAATGTCAAAAATGTAGAATTTCAATTGCCAATTGTCGAACGTCGAATGTCGAAAAAGGGACGTTCAACGTAAAACATCGAACACCAATCATCGAATGGCCAAGGCCACGTGGAAATATTTCGGGATTTCGGGGAGTATGTGTGTGGTAAGAAAAGGGGCGTTCAACACTGAACATTGAAGACCCCTACTAATAATGCTCAGATAACTTCGGGAGGTCGTATCTCTCAAACCAGGGATCGGATTTGAGCTGGTAACAGTTGTTAGAAAGCTACGGATGAGTATAAGGGGATGAAGACTTCGGAGAGATGAATTGAACGAGCAAAAATTTGATGCCCCATCCCTAGAAAGGGTATTTAGGGTTCGGGTGTGTTACAAATTAGTATCAGAGCATGGAAACACCACTTGGCATGCTTGGTCTCATGCACGAATCGCATAAAAATATTATTAGAGAACTTTATGGGGTAACACCCTACCTTACCCCTTTCTATAAGAAACTTGTTTGAACCTCTACTGAAGAGAGGAATGAAACCTTCTACTATTGATAGATGCTTTGGAAATCTTCACTGTATGTTGCTAATGTTTCCAAATAAAGAAGCTAACTTCACTTTGCAATAATATGTGTTGTTCATGAATTGGTAGATTAGTAACTAATAGAAAATGTTTTGTCAAGACTCAAGCAGTCAATGAACGACAAGAAAACTACAGCATAAGGGATGGTGACACACCATGAGTTGGGGGCGAGCTCCCACAATAGAAAGGAAGAATATGATTAAAGGAGGGCAGTAGAAACCCCTCCAGATTTTTCCAAAACTGTAAGAAGCCTCATGGAAGAATTACAGAGTTAAAAGGATGACAATGAAAGGTTGATCAAGGAGTAAGAAAAGTACATTGAAATTAATGCAGTCCTACTGCAAATTCTATCAGATATAGAAAGGCAATTGCAACATGGTCTAGATACCAGTCATGTGGACATGCATCTTACTAAGAAAACTCCAAGTCCACCTGAGATACAAAAGCATCATCCATAAAGTGGCCACATCAGGAGGAGAACCTCAAGGAAGGCCCAACATGAAGCCAAGAGACACTCACCAGAATGTCTCTCTGAGGACACTGAAAACTCCAAGGAATCTTCTAGTGGAAAAACTAGTTCCCATTCCCAGACGTCAAGAAAGAAGAGAAAACATTCCAAGAGTCATGATGAAGCGTTCAAAAAATACAAACCGCCCACCTTCGATGGAGAGATTAAGAAGGGGGAAGAAGCAGAAGTTTGGCTACTTGGATTGAAGAAGTACTTTAGAGTCCATGACTACTCTGAAAACTTAAAGGCTTGGATATCCATTTTCAACCTGAATGGGAAAGCTTCCATTTGGTGGGAGGAACTTAGGAATGTGAAAGGAATCCATGAGAAGAACTTGTCATGGAAGCAATTTATGAAATACTTCAAAAAGAAGTATATGTCAGAAAAGTACTTTGATGGGAAGACCAAGGAGTTCTATGAACTCAAGCTGGGACAACTTACCATAGATGAGTATATCAACAAATTTCTCGAGATGATGAGGTATGTTCCCTACATAAAGGATGAAAAGGTAAATACACAATGATTTATTAGTGGATTAACTCAGTCTTACCAAGACATAATTGAGTTTGATGAGCCAAAGACTTTAGAAGATACTATCTGAAAAGCAAGGTATTTCTATGAGCAATTCAAGAATAAGATAGAACCCCATGAAGACTGGAAGAAGAAAAATAATTTGGGATTCAAGAAGAAGGGGTTTAAATCCTCAAGATTTAAGAACCATGGGAAGAGCTATAGGATGATCCTTCCTACTAGAAGTGTGTATCAATAAAAATTTCCATCCCAGAGTGGCAATAAACCATACGAAGCAGTTCCAAGTAAGACTGATAACACAAAGAGAGAACCCTTGAAATGTTGGAGTTGTGGAGAGGAACATTTGTTGAGGGATTGTCTGCATAGGAAATAGAGAAGTAAGAGGGTATACAACATCCAAGAGGCTACCACAGTCAATGATGTGGCTAGGAGAATGCCACAAATTTATGTAGCCTTGGATAATAGACAAGCTGACCACCAAGATTCAGTGGTGGAGATGGAAGGTACAATCGACAACCATCATGTTTCCATTTTAATTGAACCTGGTTCTAATTTGAGTTATGTTTCCCCTCAAACTATTGAGAAATTTAAATTGCAACAAGTTAAACATGTTAAATCATGGTTGGTACAATTAGCCATTGGAACCAAAAGAAAAGTAACAGAAGTCATACCAGCATGCCAATTCGTTATAAGTGGGTTGCTCACCCAAGCAAACCTAAACATACTTCCTTTAGAATCTTATGACAGGTTGATTGGAATGGAATGGTTGGATTCCCAGAAAACCAAGTTGGATTGTTACAGTAAAAATTTGGAGTGTGGAAATGAAGAAAGAAGAAGGGTAACCCTACAAGGGATTCAAAATCTTGTCTCAGTGAGACAAATATCAACCTTCCAAGTGAAGTATTGCAGAAAGGGATGTCCCTTGTATGCAATACAAGTACTAAAATCTGTTGAGAATGACAAACCCAACCTAGAGGACCATCCCATATTAAGATAATATAAATATGTATTCCCATAAGAGGTTCCAGGTCTACCTCCAAGAAGGGATATTGACTTTTCAATAGAACTTGTGCCAGGAGCGATGCCAATGTCTATAACACCCTATAGAATGAGTACACCAGAGCTAGTTCAGCTCAAACTATAGATGAAGGAGAAGTGGGACAAAGGCTACATTCGGCCTAGTGTCTCCCCATGGGGAGCACCAACCTTGTTTGTGAAAAAGAAGGATGGCACACTCATATTATGCATAGATTATAGACAACTCAATAAGATGACCATCAAGAATAAGTATCCCTTACCAAGGATCGATGACTTATTTGACCAATTAAGGGGTGCTACAATCTTCTCCAAGATCGACTTGAGGTCTGGATACCATCAGGTCCGAATTAAAGATGAAGACATCCACAAGACAACCTTTAGGACAATATATGGTCACTATGAATTTGTGGTGGTGCCATTTGGGTTTACCAATGCACCAACCACTTTTATGTGCTTAATGAATAACGTATTCAGAAATTTCTTGGATAGTTTTGTGTCAATTTGCATTGATGATATCCTAATCTATTCCAAGAATAGGGAAGAAAACGAAGAACATCTCAAACTAGTACTCCAAGTACTAAGAGAACATCAGCTCTATGCTAAGCTTAGTAAGTGTGACTTTTTCTAGAAACAAGTCCATTACTTAGGCCATGTTATTTCTGAGGAAGGAGTGGGAATTGATCCTAACAACATTAAATCCATCATGGATTGGAATGCCCCAAAGGATGTGCCTGATATCAGATCCTTTATGGGCCTAGCAGGATACTATAGGAGGTTCATAAAGGGATTCTCCAAGATAAGTTGCCCAATCACCTCCCTTTAGAAAAAGGGGGTTAAATTCATTTGTACATCAGAATGTGAAGAAATATTTAGAGAGCTGAAATACCTTATAACCAATGCGCCCATACTAAATATTGTAGACCCAAACAAGGACTTACTTGTGTGTACATATGCCTGCAAGAAAGGGCTTGGAGGAGTCCTTATGCAAGAAGGACATGTGATTTGCTACAAATCCAGAAAACTAAATGAGCATGAAGTCAATTATGTGACCCACTATATGGAATTGGTGGCCATAGTATGTGCTTTAAAAATGTGGAGGCATTACCTCTTAAGTAGAGGATTTGTACTTATGACAGACCATAGTGGGTTGAGGTATTTGTTTGACCAACCAAAACTCAATGTGAGACAAGCTAGGTGGATGGCTCTCATTAGTGAGTTTGATTTTGAAATCAAACATATCAAAGGAAAGGAGAATAGAGTGGTTGGTTCCCTTAGTAGAAGTATGAAATTGGTTCACTTGGCAGCTATAAGCGCCAGTGAATCAGACATCAAAGAGAGAGTCAAAAGTGCACAAGAAACAGATGCATTTTTCAAGACTGTGACATCATACCTAAAGCAATATCCCATAGGGATGAAGTACGAAGGCTATCAGATGATTAATGATGGCATGCTAACTTACAAGGGCAGATTGTATATTCCAAATTGTGACGACTTGAAGAGGTTGATAATGGATGAACTACACAAAATACCATATACTGGTCATCCTGGTTATCAGAAAATGATCACAGCCACTGGTAAACTATTTTATTGGCCTGGACTGAAAAATGACATAGTTGATTACTTAGCTAAGTGTTTAGAATGTCAGCAAGTCAAGGTAGAGCATCGGCACCCAGCAGGGCTGTTGCAGCCCCTACCAATTCCTGAATGGAAATGTGAAACCATCTCCATGGATTTCATCATAGGATTACCAAGATCAACCAAACAGAACAACACCATCATGGTAGTTGTGGAAAAACTGAGCAAGGTTGCTCACTTCATACCCGTCAAGTCAACTTGAAAGGCAATAGATATTGCCAACATTTTCATGAAAGAGATATGTATACTGCATGGCATTCCTAAGGAAATTATATCTGACAGAGATACAAAATTTACTTCAAACTTTTGGAAATATCTGTTTGTTGGTTTTGAAACAAAATTGCTCTTTAGTATAGCCTATCACCCTGAAACTGATGGGAAAACAGAGAGGGTAAGCCAAGTATTATAAGACATGTTGAGGATGCATGTAATGCATCAACCCAAGAAGTGGGAGGACTACCTACCACTGGCATAATTTTCCTACAACAATGGCTATCAAGAGTCATTAAAAATGATCCCTTTTGAAGCACTCTATGGAAGACATGAATGCAACATTCCAATCAGCTCGAACAACCTAGTAGACAAAGTTACAATCGTGTTAGATTCTAAAGAAAATGGAGCAACAAGTAATTTAGATCATACAAAATATGAAGATAACCCGGGATAGACAAAATAGATATGCAAACATGAAAAGGACTCCTAGAGAGTTCAAAGCAGGGGATCATGTGTATCTTCGAGTTAGACGTAGGAAAATCTCTTTGAGGATGGGATCTTGTGCCAAGATGGCACCTCGGTATTGTGGACCCTTTTAAGTTTTGTATAGAGTGGGACCAATATCCTATTGGCTATCACTTCCTCCCATAGTGAAGGCACATAATGTTTTCCATGTTTCTTTATTAAAAAAGTATGTACATGATTCTAATCATATTATTGACTGGTCTGTGATTTAGGTGGAAACCGAGGGAGAATTCCTGCCAGAACCTGAATGCATAATAGATAGGAAGGAAACCCCACTCAGGAACAGAACTATTGCATAGGTCAAGGTGCAATGGAAACACTTTGGCCCAGATGAGGCTACATGGGAAATGGAGGATGCCACAAAACATGCATATCCATTTTTGTTTACTTCTGTACATACAGAGCACATTGGCAGATAGAACATCGAGGGTGATGTTCCTTTAAGGGGGAGGGGATTGTAATACGTCTGTTTCCCCCAGTTTGTAAATATAACTATAATTGGCCAAGAGACTATGGAAGACTAAATATGTGTGAATATTTGATTTTATGAACCTTTGTATAAAAGGGTCAATGTATGAATTTTTTTTAATTAATAGAAATTGGATATGTGTTTCACAACTGTTGAAAAGGGGGGAGTTTTCCAAGATAGACCATGGTTCTATGAGAGAGATGGTAAGGGAAATCAGGAATGGTTGAGATGACCCTCACCAAACCAGTACCTACTAGGTGTAATTGCTCAACAGTCCTCTGACCCATAAATGAATTACTAGTCAGTCTGGTAGTTGGAAGGCCATCCTCAAGAGTTAATGAGGAGATGGGGAAGGGTACCCATCTGTAAGGATTCCATTCCTGACCAGGAATTGGGGATTCAGACCCATGCAACCTTGATGAGGAAGGAAATAAAGGAGGTAATTCAGGGGACAGAGAGAGATTGACAAGAAAGCGGAGTAGAGAAAACAATCTCCAGAGGAGAGGAGAGCATGTTTTCGACTCTAGAGTTGAGAGAAAAGATGAGAATAAAGTTCATTTTGGTTGTAAGAATCCATGGGCAGGGTCTCACTACAAGTTGATAAACAAGGCTGACGAGTGACTGAGGAAGTGCTCGCGTAGACCTCCTTGCTTGGTGTAGAGAAATATGGTTTCCAAGATCCTATGGGAGGAGGAGAGTAACCTCTATCCCTGACTGTCGTGGAGCAAGGAGAAAGAATCTCGCTCAGAGAATCATGGTCTAGATCGGGGGTGGCCAGCGATAAACCCATCAAGAGTGGTTGTTCCTATGTTTGGGTGAAAACAGACACCCCTTTCAACAGTCGCTTCACACTTTCCAGTTCTGATAAGTATTTTCATACTTTGTGTAATATATTGGATGCGATGATTGAATGTTTTTGTTTATGGTTAAGTCTTGCAGTGTTTGAACAGTTATTAGAAATTCTCATTTGCTTTTGTAAATTGATATATTTACATGGTCTTCGATTTATCTCAGTTTAGCCGCTAGAGAGTTATGGGATGTGAATCTGCAGGAGAGTCAGGGTAGGATTAATTGAAACGTCTAAGTCTTGCCAAAATTTTCAGTTTACCTTAGCGGGAATGTCAAGTTCAACTCTGTGGGAGAAGTGCAATTCCTTCAAAACTTCCACCCATGTGACTAAGGGCTCATACCCATGGCCTTAATAAAGTCTCGACTAAGAGTTGAGTGTAGCCTAGAATCCAAATATGATCCCATATGACCCAGGGTTGGAAACCCCTCGCTAAGCCTGAATGGAGTGAAGTTACTTTTGCTTCGGGACTTATGATTCCACAACCCTCAAAAACAGTCAAAGGCTGGAGTTGCAAATTGATGAGGGTCATATATATGGGGATCTAGTGGAGATCTCTCTCAGTCGTTAGATCGGACATAGGAAGGGTGCCATTAAGTACTTCGGTGAAGTTCTACTTCAAGAGAATAGAAGTGGTCTAGCACCGAAACTCCTGAATGTCGGAGTTGTGAAGTTAATATGGACCATTGAGAATAGAGAGACGTGTGTCCATAGATCAATGGCTATCTAGAAGTTTGGGTATTTGGCGGTATCAATGTGAATATATAGAGATGTAGAACATCGAATGTCGAACGTCGACGTTCAACATAGAATGTCAAATGTCGAATTTACGAAGTGACGTAGATTGTCGATCCTCGGATCCTTTGGGATCCCTCTCATTCATCGATATAAGGACTCTGTTGAGAACCCCTCTTAACTTCCCAACCAACCATGAATGTGTCGTGGAGCGACACGTGGCTCCCACTTGTCCCCTGTCAAATGTCATTCGTTGGACTAGAGTTGTTGGATGTGAGGCTACGTTGTAGGAGATCCTATAGTCTGGAGACTTGGTAATCCAGAGGAACTTGGCCAAGAGTCTTCAAAGTGTGAAAAATCTCGAAGTCGCAAATGACGAAGTGAATCTCAACCATTGACATGATGAGGACGCGTGGTGCTAGATTAGAGAGTCCGGAGACTTGGATCTTCGGAGGATTCGCAATGTGAGGAGTTGGTAAGCTTTGAAGCCCGAAGTTGCGAAGTAACAGGAGTCTTGGATCTATGGATCTACGTGGATAGATATCAACTGTGAGATTTGAAATAAGTTAGAAGGTTGTATATTTGGGGTTGACGTGGCTCCCTGACGTCATCCAGGGTGACGTGGACCCACAACTAACGTACTAGGTATCACTGGGATATGGATGATTCATAGACCCCTTATGCTAATTAGAGAATGACACGTGTCACCCCCTAATGAGGACACATGTCACCCCCTAATGAGGACACATGTCACCCCTGGCCCTCGCTACGTGTCAGCCTCTGGTTCATGTCCGCCTAGCCAACGTGGTTGGTGATGCGACCGGGACTCCAGGACTTCAAGAGTTCGAAAATTTTTGGGCATAGTATAGTAGAGGGACGTTCAACGACGATCGTCGATTGTCGAACATCGAAACGTTCAACATCGATCGTCGATTTCCGAATGTTGAAAACATAGAACATCGATCGCCGATTTTCGAACGCTGAAAATGTAGAATGTTGATTGTCGAACGTTGAATGTCAAAAAAGGGACGTTCAACATAAAACATCGATTGTCGAATGGCCAAGGCCACGTGGAGAGATTTCAAGACTTCGAGGAGTATGTATGCAGTAAGAAAAGGGGCGTTCAGCGCCAAACACTGAAGACCCCAACTAATAATGCACGAATAACTTCGGGAGGTCATATCTCGCAAACCGGGGATCGGATTTGGGACAGTAACAGTTGTTAGAAAGATTCGGACGAGTAGAAGAGGATGAAGACTTCGGAGAGATGATTTGAACGAGAAAATATTTGATGCCCTGTCCCTAGAAAGGGTATTTATGGATCGAGTGTGTTACACTTATGAAAGGGCACCTTTGTGTGGGTATATATACCCACATAGGGGTTCCCTTTCATAAGAGACATGACCTTTAATATGTCATGTATCTTCATAATTGATTATTAATCATTAGTTATTTATATTATTAATTATTACCTATTACCTATTTATACCTAATATTTATATGTATTTTAATGTTCATAACAATGATCGACCAGATATCTACATCAATCGGTCGAGTAGTCGAAAATCTTATATGTAATATGCATATTTCCACCAGTATGTAAATATATGCCAAATGTCACCATGAGTCATGGCTAATATGTTTAATGGTTGGACAATGATGAACAATCAAAATGATAAAATGCATTTTGATGACAAGAAAAATAAATTGTTGATGGGTGGAGAGCTTACACAAATATGATGCCATGAGAGGGAAATAGTGAGGAAATTTCCTTGCCAACTTAATATTCAAGAAAAACCCAGATTGTCATTTTTCCTAGAACTTTGTTAATGAAGGAAGTTGGTAGTTGAAATATCATATTCCCACAATTATGAGAAAGAATGGGGGGTGTTGTACTAGAATTGCCTTGCCTCGGAAGCATGGGAAAAAAGTACCCATCTAGAGAATTCTGTTCTGACCCACGAATTTAGGGGATTTGACTCATGAAATCTTGTTATAAAAAAAAGAGGAAAATTATGGGTAAAAGAGGAAGGAAGCATACAGTTGGTTATGGGGACGACATGAAGAAGAGAATATGGAGAAAAATTCCTCTAGTTCATAGCAATCAGAGAGAAGTTAATTTTTCTGGTTTTCTTAGTAAGGAATAATGAGGAAGAATTTCTAAACCAAGCTGATAAATGAGGCTGCGAATTTTTGAATGTTAGTTGTGCAAGGAAACTATTGTGACTCTCTGAGTCAAGAGCATGCCCCCTTGCTTGGTGAAATTATAAATTTATATTTCTATTTTTCGTTGATGAAGGAGAGCATCCTTCATCTATTTATCTCTATTATTGAGTGAGAGATTTCCCTCATGGCATCATCTTCTGGCTAGGGGGAGGCTAGCTGCAATGAGAAAAAAGACAGTTATGCCTATGGTTGGGTGGAAAAAGGCCCACCCATTAGTAGTTTCCAATCTACATTTAACTCTCATAGAAGTGTTTTAGTCATTTGCATATGCTATGATAAGTTTCTTGTAGCTATGGAATTTTTGTTTTGGTTTTTATGAACATTTGAGATGTTGTTCAAGTACTAAAATATATTTCTTTTATGTTTGGTTGATTGTAAAACCTGAAGAAAGTTGGGTAAAGATACATTATGTTGTTTTCTTCTAACTGTTTCTACATTTGTAGACTACTATATGAAATTAAATGTAATTTTGAGTAGGAATAGAGTGCTAGTTGGTCAATTGCATCCCATTTGTGCAAATGAAATCCAGGAGTTAGTAGTGAAGACTAAGTTGTCAAAGTCGTCAAAGAACATCCGAAATGAAGGATGTATAATCTCTCTTAAATGAAAGATTGGCCTTAACTCGGGTCTCTTAAGCTTAGGCTAAATAGTGAAGAGGACAAGGTATTTTAGTATGAGGAATATATAAATTAAATTAAATTAGGAGTATGTAATTTGCATTTAATTTAGGTTTTATTAAGACATGGTAAGAATGAAATTATTACTTGGTTTTACCCAATAAAACCATTTCCAAAGGTAAGAACCTAAAATGGAGGCCATCCCCAAAATAATAGTAAAGATTTGCATGAAAATAGGTGGATAGTAAGTTCTTGTAAAAACATAATTTTTACTGTGGAAAGTTTTAATTCCACGAGAATTTAATTTTCTCGAAAAGAATTCCAATAAATAAATTTATGTGCATATATACTTCAATAAGGTTTATGGGCAAAACATGCATGATGAAGGGGGATTAGTAACCCATGGTAAATTTCCCAATTTACTATTTTATTGTCCTCATAAGTTGAATATTTAGAATGGAAATTCTTTTATTAAAATTATGAAATTCATTCATGTGCATGAGTAGGTAAGCTCAATATTTCTTCTTCAGGGAACAATATTAACTTTGTTAAATTAACTGGTCGCATGGATTTGGACTGCTCAAAGACAAATTTTACAATTCCCGAAGAAATCCTCTTTGAGAATTATTTATTCGTTAATTGTTTTTTTTTAAGCCTGGTATTATGTTCTTGTCCCCTCAATATGGAAATATTATTAAACCACCAAGCCATCGGGCACAGGGGAATTGAAATAGAAGGAAAGCATGAATGTGGTTTATCCGGGCTGATACGGCCATCATAATATAATATTATAATAAGCATAACATATGAAATCCCTACCGTGAAATAGGGTACCAGGGAATGGAAAGTGAAGGCGCATAGGTTAAATGAATTACTCGAGGTTGATAGGGCCAACCCAATACCTTAATATATATATATATATATCCCACTAGAATATCGCATATCGGGAGTTTGAGAGGTATGGGTGTGTGAGGTAGAAGGTATGGCCGTGGTCAACATAATTAATGGGAAATTAAATCTTGGTGATATATCTATAATAATTACTTACGATTAATTAAGTGAGGAATTTTAATAATTAAAAATATTAATAATAATTCATATCCTAGAATGTCAGAGTTTGGAAATGGTACTAATGCATATTTGATATACTGTGGAAGGGTGGTTACTTAAAGTAATTAACATTAAACCCTATCGGGATGTCATATTTTCCCAAGGTGAAAAGAGAAAGTAAATCCTTGGTATTTGTTGGGCTAGTAATTTAGCTTAAGTCAATAATGTCATTACGTGGGATATTAAGCTAATGTGGATCAAATAAAAAATCCTAAGGAATGAGATTTTAAGGTAATATTGATTAATTAACTTAATAAGATTATAAGAAATGGACAGGTGTCAGCCTCTTGTTGGGCGAGTGTTTGTACTTTATGGTGATGTGGCATGTCATGGTTGGTCCTCATGTCAAGTGGATATTGAGCCAGGTGTTAGGGTAATTTAGAATTTTTGAGTCAAGTGGCAGGCAGAGATATGACCATGTGTCACACCAGCTTGCAGGTCATGGTAGGGCCGAGGGTCCAAGTTCCATCTAGACTATCGGCTCATGTTCTTGAGGTTGGAATGAATATTGGTTTACATAGGGGGGCGATATTTTGATACCTCGATGGTCTGATATCCCTGCTGGGCCAAAGCCCCGGGATATCGGCTATTAGGAGATTTTTGTTGAAAACATTGAGTGCGAGAATCGATATGCCGATAAGCGAGAGATGGTGGGCCAAGTGACAGATGCCATGAAATCATTTCCGCTAGTAGCCATGTCAACTCTAAAAGGTGATGTTTTATTACGTGTAAGTACCTTGTCGGATGGCACAGGTGACATGTAGTCACATGGATGCCACATGGAGGTGTGGAGTTGTTTGGTAAAGAAGGCCTGAAACATTAGGAGGCCATAACCATTGATCCAAAGCTCGCATTTGAGTATGGTTACATTTGTTGGAAATCTCTTGATGAGAAGAAGAAAATGGGATCCTTTAATTGGGGTTTGATTCTAAGGAAAAGAATTGAAAATTTCGATACCCCATCCCTTAGAAAGTACTTAGGGGGTTGGGTGTGTTACATTGTTGGTCACACGATCGACTAGCAGTTAAAGACAGTCGGTAAGTGGATCAAGCATCTAAGTAATCGACTACGAGTTGGATGCATGGATGATCTGGTCAAGCATCCTTGTCAAGCCAACTAGACAATGCAAATTTGATGGAGTCAACTCTAACCACTGACGGTTATATATGGACGAGATCCTCCCGATTTCAAGGAAGTTGGTTAGATATTGAATCTATAAATAATAGAAGCAATGGGTCATTGTTATCATGGAGATATCATTGTTATGTATAAGATGTCCAATATGCATTGTGATGTTCTAATCACAATGCATTGTGCTTAAGTGTTGTAATGGTGTCTTTAGACACCAACTTCTGTCTTCAAAACATTATCTCTCTTCAATTATCTATAGTTGTGTTTGTCTATTTTGTATCAGGTTACACCCAATCCCCAACATGGTATCAGATTCGATGTTTTAAAACCTCACCTGTTGTCTGCAAATCCTATTGAGTCTGATATGTTGTGTGATTGAATACGGGTCGATGATTTGAAAACTCTAACTTGTGGAAACATATCCGATTTGTCTAGATATCGAAGATGGCTTCAAAGATCGGTCTTGTAATTCTGAATGGATCAAATGATGTAGTATGGGAACCAAACATGGAAACCCTACTAAAGAGTAAAGGATTGTAGCGGTATATGAAGATTACAATTTCATATCCAACAAACAATCAAGAAAAGTTTGTTGTTGATGGAAAGAAAGATGAGGTTGTAGGGGTCATCATGACCTATATCTCGAGGGAGATTCATTTTCGCATCATTGGAATCAACTACCCTCATCAAGTCTGGAAGAAGTTGAAGTCATTGTTTGATGTATTCGATGAAATCCATGTTATGCAATTGAACAAAGAGTTGATCTCTCTCAATCCTCAATCTTTTGACAAAATAGAGGACTATTTGGCACATGTGAAGGAACTGTAGTTGAAACTGGGCGAATTTGGAAAGAGATATCAAAAGAAATACGGACAACTCATCGAGCTGGTCCTGATGAATTTGAGAACACCATTACACATTTTCATTTCAATTTTCCACGCCAATTGGAAGGATCACAATGAAGATGGTAAGGATTACATTTTTGAATATTTATGTGGTATTTTGGTCACTGATCAACACAAATTACTTGAAGAAGGAAATCTTGGAGGTAAAAATCAAGCCCAGTTTCTCAAAGGAAAGGGAAAGTCGAATCACAAAGAAAGAGGATGGTTTGATACCCCTACACAGAGACTTGGATGCCTCGACCAGAAACCTAAAGGGTGGACATATGCACCCTATCAAAGTTGAAATAAGAAGACATGTCAGCACTGTGGAAAGACTATACATGTGGATAAGGTTCACTACAAGAAGAGAGACGATTTAGAGGAGAAGGTTAAATGCCTTGAAGGAGATGTGTCCAATGTTTGTTGACTCGCTGATAATTTCACCTTCCAATTTAGAACTCCTCAAGCCTTGTTGTCTCATTCTGCATAGAACAAATGGGTAGTCGACTTTGGGTGCACTCTTCACATGGCTAAGGATGCTTCCTTGTTCACCTCCTTGAATGAACCTGAGGAGAGGAATATTTATGTTGCCGCTGATTTTTCCCTCGATATTCTTGGTTAGGAGGATGTTTCTTGTTGGAATGAGAGAATTGTCGATGTTTATCATGTGCCAATTTTTTGTTTGTTTCTCAGTTTACATGGACAGGTAAAATTGTGGATTTTTGTCTAGATCAGTTCCTTGTTCGAGATTTGAAGAAAGATTAGTCGATTTTCGCAAGAGGGTTTCTTGACCTGAAGGACAATTTGTATAAATTATGTGACAAGACTCAAACCAATTTCTCTTGTTGCTCACATTGATGAGAAAATTCAAACTTGGCATGAACGACTTAGACATATGATTTTTTGAAGTCTGTAGTCGATGAAAACTCAGAAAATGGTTGTTGGTCTACCTAAAAATTTCACCCCTTATGGAGTCTGTAAAGGATGTGTGCTTAACAAGCATAATTAGGCACCTTTTGACTCTGGAAAAGCGTGGAGAACACGTAACCTATTGGAGCTAGTTCACAATGATGTTTGTTGCATCAATCTACCTTCACTATCAGGTGCAAGGTATATCTTGACTTTCATGGATGATCTCTTTCGTTTCATTTGGGTTTATTTTATGAAGAATAAGAATCTTGTCTTTGAAAAGTTCAAAGAATTTAGAGCCTTTACTCAAAAGCAATGTGGCCGACCCATCAAGTGTCTGAGATCAGAAAATAGTGGGGAGTATGTAAATCGACCTTTTGAAGAATACATGGTTTGATCTAGTATTGACTGGTAGTATTTAGTTCCTCATACACCTCAACAGAATGGCATCGTAGAACACGATAATCACACGTTAGTCAAAATGGCTAGATGTATTTTGCAGGCCAAAGATTTGTCTCCTCACTTCTGGGATGAAGTTGTATATTGTGAAAACTATCTCCTCAATCGCATATCGACTCAAGTTGTTCCTTCTATGACTCCACTCAAATGATGGTGTGGATGGAAGCCCTCAGTTGGCCACCTTTGTGTCTTTGGATGTGTTGTCTATGCTCATATTTATGATGATTGAAAAAAAAAGTTAGATGCAAAGAGTCATGCTTGCATCATGATGGGATAATCTAGAGAGTCTAAAGCATATTGATTGTTTGATCCTGTCAAATGGAAAATCATTATCATTTGTAATGTGCAGTTTGATGAGAAGTATTCTGGCATCAATTTTTTGAATGCCTCCTCTGGACTATTACAGGATGATCTCTTTGATGTTGTTTTCGACTTTGGTTCTCTTGTTCTATTTTTCAGTTCTTCAACCGGACAATGGAACTTTGTTCCTATTTTGACTAGACCGTCGACCTCCGAGCCTATTAGTCTATCAATCTCTATTTCGATTGGTCCGTCATATATAATGACTGAAATTGTTCTGACTTCATATCGACCTTCTGCAGTGAACAACAGTTCACCTCTTTCTTGTCTATCCAGATGGGTCGCAAATACCATTGAATCTATTAGACTTGATGTTGTTGATATATCTTCAGGACACCAAACTCAAAGTCAAAAGAAACATGCCATTGTTGCATTGATGACTCATGTACTCAAAACTTTTGATCATGTTACCTACTCAGATTCCCAAGGTCAACCTGAATGGAGCAGGTTATGAAGACAAAAATGGATTCTTTGTCGAAGAATCACACTTGGGAATTAGTTCCCCAACACAAGGAAATAATGTTGTGAAGTTTCGATGGGTCTACAAGACCAAATTTACCTCTAAAGGTGTTGTTGATCAACATAAATCTTGTTTGGTTGTGAGGGGATTTTCTCAACAAGAAGGCATCGACTACATTGATACTTTTTCCCATGTTGTGAAGATGAACTATGTCTGACTAATTTTTTCCCTTCCTACTCAATTTGTATGGAATATTGATCCAGGTGGATATCGGTGGCCACCCACCTATTCCACTAGTTCAAAAGACAATTTTCCACCTTAGCAGTTTTTTTACAGTTTTTTGGGTCCCAAACTTCTGGGGCAGTTTTGAGGCCCTAAACGACATTTGTTTGACATTTGGGGGCCCCAAATATATTTTGTCTCTAGAATGGGCCAGGTGGAAATGTGTTCCTCTCGGCTAGACATTTCCAATGAGCTATTGTGCGCCCCAAACGAAGATCGTATGCAAAAGTTATTCCCTCGGGAAGTTGACGTATCAACTACCCCCATCAAGGCCTGCAAACCTTTTAGCTTTTCATCTTCCGAGGTTAGGGTTTTGGATTTTATTTATGTTAAAAAGGCCTTTGGAGCCTCATTGTAATCATCGTCTTCTTTTGAATGAGTGTAGCCATCACATCTCTACTCATAGATAAACTTCCACCATTCTAGCGAGTCATTCACTCTATATTTTTACAGTTTTTGTACATTTTCGTCTTTAATAAAAATTGTGCATTGTTGTATTTATGTGTTTCTAGCATTATATCTGTGTATTTACTTGTTATATTTCCACCTTCATTTCATTTTCAAAATAATCTGGATCACATATCCATCAGATGGATGTGAAGAGTGTTTTTCTTCATGGAGACCTATCTAAAGAAATTTTCATGGAATAACCTCCTGGTTTTGTGACAGATTCTAACCTAGTTTATCGACTCAAGAAGTCTCTTTATGGTTTGAAGCAAGCTCCTTGAGCTTGGTATGCTAATATCGACAATTTCTTTCTTCAACTTAGTTTCAAACGTTGTGAATATGATTAAAACTTGTATGTACTCCATACCAATGGAAACACTTTGATTGTTGTTGTTATGTTGATGACCTTGTCATTACTGGAAATAACACTGATCGCATTCTTAGATTGAAGAAACAACTTGCTAAATCCTTTGATATAATAAATCTTGGTACTCTACATTATTTTTTGTGTCTTCAAGTATTACCAATGTGTGATGGCTTTTTCATTTCTCAATATAAACATGTAATCTATCTTTTGAGACGTTTTAAAGATGACATATTGTAAGCCTTGTGCTACTCCCTTCAATCTAAAGTAAAACTGAATAAAACTTGTCGAACTCCCAAAGTCGATGCTACACTTTATTGACAACTGGTCGATAGTCTCATTTATCTTACTCACAGTCGACCTAATATTTCCTTTATTATCAGTGTGGTTTCTTGGTTTATGCAAGACCCCAGGGAAAGCCACTAGAAAGTAGTCAAACAAATTGTTCGCTATATCAAGGGTACCACTCATTTTGGTATCAAGTATTATCAAAGTTCAAATTCATTGGTCGGCTTCACCAACTCCGACTAGGTTGGTGACAATGATGATCAAAATTCCACTTCTGGCTATATGTTTCACTTCAGCACTAGACTGTTGGTTTGGTCGTGCAAGAAATAGAAGGTAGTCTCCTTGCCGACTACAAATGCAGAATATTATGGCGTCGCTCATGCTGGTATAGAGGTAGAATAGATTTTCCAAATTCTAGGTGAACTTGACTTTCCCTTTCCGACCTCAACTACAATCTGCTATGAAAATCAGAGTGCCATTCAAGTTGCTGACAATCTTGTTTCCCACAATAAAATTAAGCATGTTGAGCTCCATGCTCATTGTTTGAGATAGTTGGTTCATGAGAACGTTGTCTCACTTTTTTATTGCAAAACAAAAAATTAGGTAGTTGATATCTTCACTAAGCCTTTATCTGAAGCTATATTTATCAATCTTCGTATGATGCTTGAGCTTCAAGAAGGTGCAATTATGGGGGGGTGTAATGTTGACTTAATTTCACCTCTTGAATCTCTAGAGTCGTGTGTTGATGGGGGGTGTTGGAATATCAAGTTATGATGGCTCATCACACTTCTCCTGGAATCAGTCGCTCGGGCGGTCGACCTACATCTGGAAACAGTCAGTCGAGTGATCGACCAGATATCTACATTAGTCGGTTGAGTAGTTGACAAGCCCATCGATCAGGAAATCAACCAGTAGTCGAACACAATTGATTGATGGATCGACCAACCGAGTAATCAACTACAAGTTTGATGCATGGACGGTTGGGTCAAGCAACCTTGTTGATTCAACTAGACAACGCGAATTTGACAGAGTCAAATGTAACCATCGATGGTTATATGTGTACAATATTCTCTCGATTTCAAGGAAGTTGGTTAGATCTTGAAGCTATAAATAGCATGCTCGATGGGTCATTATCATCATGGTGATATCGTTGTTATGTATACGATGTCCAATATGCATTTTGATGTTTTGATCACAATGTGTTCTACTTAAGTGTCGTATCGTGTCTTTAGACACCACTTTCTGTCTTCAAAATATTATTTCTCTTCGATTATATGCAGTTTTGTTTCTCTATTTCGTATCAAGTTACACCCAATCCCCAACAATTTTTATTTAAATTTTGAAAAAACACATTTGGATTGCAAAAAGTACAATGAGAATAAGAATATTGAAGATGTTCAATCCATTTTTACACTTAAAAAATAACAATTTTAATAAAAAAAATTATGATAAAGTTCAAATAATTCATCACAAATCAAACAAATCATTAATTATATATATATATGTGTGTGTGTGTGTGTGTGTGTGTGTGTGTGTATTCCATTACAAAATATTTATCACTAATAAGTATGAGGAAGTTGTCGGTATTCGAGATACATAGAAAGAAGATGTCAACCAAAACACTTTGTTGATACAGTCATGGGAAGTCACTAATGTGGGCGACATTGGGTGGTGAGAAGCTCGAAGAAGGTCACTATGAAGTTTAAGCTTTTTTAAAAGTATTTGAAATTTTCAATAAAGCAAAATAATTGTCATTGTCCTTGAATTATGTGGGATTTTTTTAAAAGTATTTGAAATTTTCAATAAAGCGAAATAATTGTCATTGACCTTGAATTATGTGGGGAAGCCACCGCGAGGTTTAAGTTTTTTCAAATAATATTATAAAATGAAATTTTTGCAATTAATGAATTTTCTTATTTTATTTTACAATAAAGTTGATTAATGAATTTTTTTGGGTGTAGGATAGTCAGTGATGGAGTGTGTTGTTAAGGCACTTTGTGATGGTAAGTTACCGGTTCGAAACCTGCGGGGATAAAAAATCTAGTCATGTTAAGGGTTGGTGTGGCTCGGGACAGGTGCAATCCCCGGGTGATTTTGACAACTTAGATGCCCCCGAGTCATGGTTTCTCAAGCCACGGGCTAGTCTCGCAGGTCACAGACAAAGTAGCAAAAAAAAAAGTTGATTAATGAAATTCTTTTTTTATATTGAAGTTGACAATGATATATGTCCTAAAATATAAAAGGAAATGTTTTCAATCAAAAAGGGAAGGTGTTTATTTTGTTTAAATTAAGAGTTCATTTCTTTTTAACATAAGTAAATAAGTTAATGATCCAAGATCCAAATACATTTAGCATGATAAAAAATCTATATTCTTATCGATCACCAATAAATCATTTTAAATAGATTAGTTTTCCTTAAATAATGATGATGAGTTCTTAATGGAAGGCCTAGCGATGTGCGCTAGCATCTTGGACATCTAGGGCTCCGACCACTAGCCTATATCGCTCTCACTAGATATCTCTGGCTCTCCTGGACGGAAGCCCTTCATATTTGAGTGTTTATGGCTTGACCACCCGAATTTCCAAGCTCTCGCTCTGAAATGGTGGAGGAACGTTGCCATCTCACATGGTTCCAAAATGTTCCTTTTTCAACAACGACTGAAAAAATTTAAGCAAAGCCTGAAGCTTTGGAACAAACAGCACTTCGGAAATATTTTTGAAGCCCAAAGAAACGTAAACAACCAAATGAAGCTCATTCAGATCCAAATAAGGAATTGCGGCCTCACGAAGGACCTCAAAGTGCAGGAAAATCTACTAAAACAATAGTTGGAGGAAAGGTTCTCTCAAGAGGAAGTCTTGTGGAGGAAAAAATCCCAAATACAATGGCTTCAAGAAGGGGAACGGAACACCAAATTCTTCCATAGTGCAAAAATCCAACGCAGACACAGCAACCGAATTACACACCTAGTCACGGAGTAAGGGAGAACTCTCCATAAACATGAAGATCTAGAGCAGGAACTGGTCTCTTATTACCAATATCTGTTGTCAAAACCTCCTATTGAAAGATCCCCCAACATAGAAAAGATCACCCAACACATCCCCAATCTCATAACTCGAGAACACAAAGAAGCTCTGTCCAGGCCAATCACGATTGAAGTAGACCTAGCCCTGCAAGGCACTCCTGTAGGCAAAGCTCCAGGTCCGGACGGCTTCACGAAGGACTTCTTTCACTTCTGCTTGCCCATGATTCAGGAGGAAGTCTGGGACATCATCGAAGACTCTCGCATCTCTGGGCAGGTTCTCCCTGCTATTAATGCCACTTTCCTAACCCTCATCCCCAAAGAAGATCAAGTCACTCATCCTAAACAGTTCAGACCGATTGATCTTTGCAATGTAATCTACAAGTTGCTAACAAAAGTAATCTCCCAGTGTCTCAAACCGCTCCTGCCCCCCATCAATTCCCCCAAGCAATCAAGGTACATTGAAGGCAGGAAAATTCTCGACAACGTCATCCTTGCCTATGAAGTCATACACTCTCTCCGGAGCATAGGTACTCCATGTATTCTTTTAAAGTTATATATTTCCAAATCTTTTGACAAACTCAGTTGGGCTTACATGAAATCAATTCTTCTTTCTTTTGGCTTTGCTTCGGATTGGGTGGACTGGATTCTAAACCTCACTTCTTCTGCCTTCTTCTCCATTTTGATCAATGGTGTTCCTTCCCACCCCTTCGAGCCCTCTCGAGGAATTTGTCAAGGGGACCCCATGTCCCATTTCCTCTTCATTATCATGGTAGAAGAGCTCAGTCGCTTCATCAAAGCCTCCCTTGCACACAAGTCTCTATCTGGACTCTCCCTTCATGGCATGGATCCCCCCATCTCCCACAACCAGTTTGTTGATGAAACCGTAATGCTAAGCTCCCCCACCGTCTGTGAAACTCTGAGCATTCCCAATATCCTACATACTTTTTGCGCAGCCTCGAGAATGGACATTAACAAAGAAAAATCCTAGCTCTTCTTTTTCAACACCCCTTTACCTGTTCAACTTCACATCGCCAACATCCTAGGCTTCACACATAGCTCCATTATGCCCAAATACCTTGGCATTCGACTCATCAATAAATCCCTTTGGAATTGATCTTGGGAGGGGCTCCTCTCTTCCATGGGAAAAAAACTCTCCTCCCGGACCTTTCAAACGCTCAAGCTGCCCAATCGCCTCATCCTCCTCAAATTAGTCCTTCAAACCTTACCTATTTATTCCTTCTTTGCATTGGCGGCCCCAAGTGGTATTCTTACTGCCATCAAAACCCTTCAAAAAAACTTTCTTTGGAAAGGGAAAAAGATGGAACGAAAAATAGCTCTGATCAGCTGGGAAAAAATATGCAAGCCAAAATTCAAAGGCAGTCTTGGCTTAAGTGAGCCTGCCACTCTCAACAGAATCCTCGGTGCAAAGATTTGGTGGAGATGGTTGAAGCGACCTAGGACCTCTGGGCCATACTCTGGAGGAAGAAGTATGCTCCGCATGTTGCTAAAAACCAACTTATCAAATGCAATGAAAACATGCAGGGCTCCCTGATCTAGAATGTTGCAAGACAAAGACACTCCATGATTGTCGATCATGATTTCTGGGAAATACAGAACGAAAGGACAATTTCCTTTTGGAATGACTCGTGGCAACAATGGACCTCCCTAACACAACACTCTATTGCAAATATTCTCCTTAACCCCACCACTCAGGCCGGTCTAATCACGGTCACAGACTATTGGCAAGAGAACCCCCCAGGCACAACTTGGCATCATTGGAAGTCCACTCTCACAAAACTTCACGCTCCAGCGCACGTGGAACTTCAACCTTGGCACAAGATAACTACTTCTAGGAAAATTCCAATTTCTCAAGGAGACGACATCTTAAGATGGGAGCACTCCTCACAAGGCACCTTCACCGTCAAAGAGGCCTACAACATAAAGATCGTCTCACACTTGCTCCCCCAGGAGCCAGTTTGGACGAAATTTGGTCGATCAAGCACTAGCAAAAAATAAGCACTTTCCTCTGGCTCGTTACACACAAGGGCATCCTCACTTGGGAGAACCTCACCAAAAGAGGTTTTATCGGGCCCTCCATTTTCCCTGTTTGTTGGAAAGACTCAGAATCTCAAAATCATCTGCTCATTCTCTACTCCTACAGTTCACAAATCTGGGATCACTACGCCTCAATCATGTGCACCACGGATTGCAAGCGAGAAGTCCTCAGGGAGACCTTAGAAGAATGGAGAGACTCAACTTTTCAGTCTCCCATCCTAAACCATATTTGGCAGCGACTTTCGGGCTTCATTCTGTGGCAGCTCTAGAAAGAGCGAAACAAACGAATTTTCCTTTCGTCTCAGCTTGACTGGCAGAAAATCTGGCAACACATAACTGAAAACATCAGGGGAACCATTCTCCTTCAGCCTTGGAAAGAGGAAGACTTGTCTTGTCCTCTACAGGAAAAGTTCATCCTGGACAAATGGATCATTAACTTTCACCCACATTTTGCAAGGAAACCTAAAAGTTTACAAGAAAAAGGCAACCCTTCACACTGGTCCCCTCTAGCTCCAAGATTTATCAAATTAAACTTTGATGGAGATTCCAAAGATAACCCGAGGCCTGTCAGCTTCAGGGTGGTTCTTCGCAACAGTCAAGGAAGCATAATACTCATCGCAACAAGCAGTATTAGACACAACACAAACAACGCAAATGAGCTCTGGAGCCTAATCAAAGGACTTCAACTTGCTCAAGACAATGGGCACAACAATCTGATCATCGAGGGGGATTCTCAAATAATCCTAATCCTTTTCGCAAAGATACTTAATGGAGCGGATCTGAACAACATCTCCCCTTGCTGGTGACTCACCATAGGACTCATTGCCATTGCAACTCTCATTTCACCTCATGTGGTGCTCATTCCTTTGCATGTGAGAAGGAAATCCAACTAGGTAGTAGACAATCTAGCTAATTTTGGGGTGGCTTTAGAAGGACCAGATATCCTCTATACATCCCCCACCCATAGAGATCAACCCCTCTTCCAAGATTTCTTAGCTAAGGCTCTCAGCACAGACAGACCCCCAGATGGGGTGTTAGCGTGCTCCACACGTCCAACAAGAAACTCAGCACCCACCACCTCACCTCAACCCATGTTATGATGCTTGTTGCTCCCTTCGAACTTTATTACCACCTTATGATTGCTGCAAACATCCATTTCATCGCACTCTCAACTAAATGCTCTAGTGCGCTTAGAGTTGGCTTTTCGTCATGGCTATAGAACTGGTACACTGTCTGATTCTCTTGCACTCATGTGCCTTTACTCTCCATTGTCCCTCTTTTGACGAAGCCCATCCCCCCAATTGGCTTCTATCGCCCTCCCCTTCCAACAATTTTTGCACTCCGTCGTTCTCCCCGGTGCCTACCTGGTTCTTCTTGTTTGAATCTCCGCCTCTACCTCTCGTTTGTCAGGCTATGCCTCGCCTTCGAGGGGAGTTGAAGAGAGGTGCCCTCTAGTACCAAAACAAAGCGGTCATGGCCAGCAAGCACCTGCCCTCCGCTCCTGCGCTTAGCTCCTCACCTTCGTCCTTCACTTAGTCCTCACTAGACCAATGCGGCCTTCCACCTCTGTCCTCACCATGGGCTTGCCGAGTCCAATGGTTCGATCTTCAGGGGAATTCTCTCGGCTACGCTCCTGGACCACTCCCCAACCTGGCCTCGACCTCACAGCTAGCATTGGTATGCCCCTCCAGTCCACCACCCTTCGCTCCTTCACCACCCCCATCGCCATCTTTTGTGCCTTCGCTGGAGGATTTCAACGTGCATACGAAGGAACTCCAATTGGAGGCGTCTCATAGCCAAGCTTTGCTCCAGTCGGACTGTGCTTCGTTCTCGGGACTCTGTGATTCAATCTCAATTCTCCAAGACTTGGTCTTCGTAGTCCGTAAGGACGTCGATGACCTTCGTTTTAGGCTGGAACACCTAGACCAACGCGCAGAACAAATTGAATCTATGCTCTCGACACTGCTCCATCCCCTTCATTCTCTAGACTCTGGCACCAACACCCTCGCATCTCTAGGGGCGGTTCTTGCTCTAGACTTCTAAGGAGACGGTGAACGAGGCATGGTTGAATGTGCACAGGCGGCTGAGGACAAGCGAGACACCATGCAGGGCACACGCACAGTGGAAGTCGAGGACATGCAAGTCCACCAGACACCATGACAGTCGATAAGTGTACAGGTGTCAGCATGCATGTTTTATTTTGACAATTGTCAGTTGTATCTGGAAGGTTCTGTTTAGGTTGTTGGAGTTTAGTAATGTCTATTTTGTGGGTCTATCAGTCGATAGGCGTTGCCAGGTTCATTGTATAATCTTTTTTGATCTACAGTTTGAATGCATGGATAGGCCGAATCGGTTTCCCCACGGGACAATTTTGGAAAATATGTCTAATTTTCACTGGTCTTTCGAGTTAGTCTATCAGTCTGAGTTGATTTCCCGTTCGAGGCAACTCAACACTCCATAAGCTCGTTCTCAAAACGATACTTTAATTTTTATTCACGACAAGTAATATATAGCTTCTTACTTAAAAAAAAATATGATGAATAAACCCTACCCTAAATAATAGTAATGAGTCAACCCTTTCTTAACTAATGATAAAATTGAA
Organism: Picea sitchensis; assembly: GCA_010110895.2. Lineage (NCBI taxonomy): Eukaryota > Viridiplantae > Streptophyta > Pinopsida > Pinales > Pinaceae > Picea > Picea sitchensis. The sequence continues at coordinate 26,818 of SNQJ01S0028028.1, read as the reverse complement.
AATATATTGTATTATATTAATATATATATATGTCTGTCGTAGTGGATGTCCAAATTTTAATTATGGCGTTTAATGGTCACACGATCATTGCGCAATCCTACACTTTCCCACTCAACAAATTCTTTACGTAAAGAAGATTTAGCTTTCGAGAACAACGTGAGGGCATCATTACAAAATGACATTAAAAGTGAAAAGATTGTACTAATTCATTGTTGAGATTCCCCACTCCACAAAATTGCACTTTGTCGGAGTTGCACTTTGTCTCGAAACACAGAAGGGAATATTACTTATGTTTAGAATCTCGTGAATATGTTTAAACTTTACGTTTCACCGTGGTGGATGAAGAGTGGATGCAGAGATTATAATAATTGGATATAATAGTCCATGTATGTATATGAACATCTTTGCATAATCTTAGCATAATCTTAGTCTCCCACTAAGCAACTTTCTATATTAGCAATTTACAAAATGACATTAAAATGGAAAAGAATGTTATAATTTTATTTTAATTTTTAAAATTAATATATATATATATATATATATATATTTATTTATTTATTTATTTATTTATTGAATATTATTTTTAAAAATAGAGTTATGTTTAATCAAACCATTATCATAATTGATAAATCACAATGAAATTATAATTTATGAATACAACTGAAACCAAAGGACCAAAATATTTTCAAACACCAATAAATCAAACCACAAATTCTAAAAAATTATTATAAATTATAGATGAGATTCCTTGCTTTGTAATAAAAATGTTGATTATACATTATGTGTTTTAAAACATAGAAGGGAATATTTAAAAAAAATGTTGAGTCATCATTTTACTAAAATATAATTTTGGTTTGTTTGACATATATGAAATTATGGTAGTCAATTACATATAATTTAAGTGATTAAGAATAAAGTTCTGAGTATGTAGTTAGTCATAATGCTATAAAATTTTATGGATAAATACTATGTTAGAAACGTTTTAAGTGCACAGTCTATCCATTTTTAGGGACAATATGTTAAAAAAGAGTGTTAGTGCTTATATTTAAAGAGAAAGATTAGCAAAAGACCATTGAAAAGAGGAAAGAAGATTATGTAGAGGAAAAATAATAAAATATAGAATTAGTTGTTAAGAATAGATGATAAAATAATAAATTAGTCCTAATTGTCATAAAGTAAAATAACAATGATAATATATTATACTATAATGAGTAGGAACAATGGAAAATAAATGAAAATAAGAATGGGAAACAAGGAAAATTAAATGAACAATTAGACAGGGGCGGGAAGTTAGATGTAAGTCGACTCTAAACAATGCGGAAGAAAATTGATGAAAATAAAATAATCATTAGATTGCAAGGGGTGCAAGGGGAAGAAAAATTCAGAGAGATCAAGAGGAGGTGATGGGAAATAGACCAACGAGCGTTAGGAACAAAATTCAGGTGAATAATTTTTTTCATCAAAAAATGCATAATGATCCAAGTGATGAATGGTGAACTTCCAAGATTGGCTAAGTTTGTAGTCATCTTCGTGATTAAAATTATTAGGATGTTTTTCAATTTCAAGAGCTTCATGAATGAGGCGAGAAGAGTAATAAGGGGTAGATGCTAATATTTTAGTTTGGTAAAGAAAAAAGGTGTTTAGGTTTAAATGAGTGTTCGGTAATATCCGATTTAGAGATTCGATTACGAGCAACATCAACTATATGCTCTTTAAGTTAGACTTTAAAGGATCTACCAGTTTGTCCTATGTAATATTTTCCACAAGAGAAAGGAATTTGGTACACTCATGGGCTAAGTATCGAGTCAGATTTATCTTTAGCAGTTCTGAATAATTGTTTGAGGGTTTTATACAGTTTGAACAAGGTTTCATTATTCTTCTTAAGAAAATTTTTAGAAATATAATCGATAGTGCCATGGATATAGGGAAGAGAAATGAGAGCACGAGTTGGAGAGGAGGAGGAGGAGTTTTTTCGATTTGGGATTGTGGGCTGAGTGGAAGGCTTGGTTGATTTGAGAGGGAGAGTAACCATTGGACATAAGGGCCTTGGTTAGGTGAGATTTTTCTTTCTCAAGAAATCGAGGGGTAGAGATGCAGATAGCTCGAGTAATCATAGTTTTGAGAAGAACGGATTTTTGAGTTAGATGATGGTGGAAATGAGCATGCAGATAATAACCCATAGGGAATAATAACTCTTTGTTTATAAAATCAAAAACTAATTATTGATTTGTAGCTCTTGCCCATGTTTATGAAAAAATGAAACCAAAAAAGTTTAATTAATTGTGCTTTACAAAATGATGATGCCCACTTACTCCACTCGATGTGCCTACAACCTCACTTCCTTTCTCACCTAATATTCATACTATCAATTATGAAAAATAGATATTATTCTACACATTGGTTTTCATTTCATAAATTTTAAAATTATAAAGAGTTATGGTTTTACATTAGTTAAGACATAGTCTAAATGTTCTACAAACTTTATTTCTCCGGGTAGTTTAAAATAAAAGAAAAGGAAATCAACATTTTTTGTTTAAATTTCGGTAAAAATTATTTTGGATTTGATGGAATTGAAAATATCAATCATTAACATTGTGAAATCAAAATCAAATTGCAATAAAGGTATTAAGGATGTCAAATCTATTTTTACATTAAAAACAATAGTTATAACAATTTAAATTTTTAATATTTTTAATAATAATCCAAAAAAAATTGAAAATTATAAAATAGTTAATTTAAGTGGATTTGATGGTTAAGAACATGTACACTTATGTATACTTTAGCAATCAAATCGTTGCAAAAAAAAAAAATCCTTATATCACAAAAAAAAAAATTCATATACAAATTTAATGTTTACCTTCGTCTTAATCTTAAAATTATTTTTTTCTTATCATAAAACTTGTAAAATGTATTCCAATGCAAAATATTTATAAATGATGAGTGTGAAAAGTTGTCGGCATCGTACATAATCTATCTCCAAAAAGATGATGCCGACCCATACACTTTGTTGAGAGAGTCATGGATTATGTGGGGGACATTGGGTGGTGAGAAGTTCGAAGGAAGTCACCATAAAGTTCAAGTCTTTTTTAAAGTATCTAAATATTCAATAAAGTGAAAAAATTGTCATTGCTATGGAGGAAAGTTGGGTGGTGAGAACTTCGAAGGAGGTCATCACAAAGTTTAACCCTTTTAAAAGTATCTGAAATATTCAATAAAGTGAAAAAATTGTCATTGCCATGGAGTTATGTGGGGACGTTGGGTAATGAAAAGTTAGATGGAAGTTATCTTAAGTTTTTTTTTTTTTTAATCTTTAATTAAGTGTTTTAATTTTTAATTAAGTGAAAAATAGTAATTAATGAAATTTTTCATTTTAAATTGTAATTAACATAGTATTTAGTTTATGTGTGGGATTAAAGTTAAATGTTATTAAAAAGTATATGACTTTTCTAGAGGTAATTTTGGTGATAACTATGTTAGAAAAATAATAGGTGTGCTCTTTTAACCATAAATAATATAACAATATTGTCACCCAACCATATGCCAAAGCCACCCCCGAGCACATTAACCTTGACAGAGAATAATTCCAGAAGCAAACCCTAGCGTACCTCTCTCAAGAGCTAGCACATAAGGTAGAAAGTCCAAACTATAACCAATAGAAAATCCAAGCCTAAATCGAGAATACAGGTTGTAGTAGTTGCAACTGCAACTACTCTCTAGGCTTGCGCACTTACTCAGTTTCTGTAGTGCGAACTCTTACATTTCTGCAGTTGTGAGCTATGTGTATCAAATGAGATATGGCGTCCTATATTTATACTACTTCTCCTTAGCTGTCTGGGCCAACTTCTCATTCCAGAGGCTAAAAACTCAATATTAAATATTTCCTTTAGTTGACTTGTCTTCTAGAGTTATGTCCAAAGCTTTAGGGTTTCTTCTTGCTTCCCAGAATATTCTATTCTTGTCAGCGTTGCATATGGAGGTTAATACCTCCCGCAACTACCATAATATTAACACTCCCTCCTAGCTAGGGAGGTATTGAAAGCAATGGTCTTGAGCACAAACATACCATTCAATCGGTAGCATCATCATAGCCATACAGGCTCTCTCATGATTAGATCACGAGCACCCTCATCATTATCAACATCATCTGATAGCATCAATTGCATCATCTTTCGAAGCCATACTCCATCTGAGTAATCAAGCATGATACTGAATAAGTCACTCACTCCACAGAGTGATACAAGAACCATTCTTCTAATCCGAACATATGTCCTAGAAGA
>SNQJ01S0028028.1:0-11674 GCA_010110895.2 Picea sitchensis | reverse complement strand
GCATTATATACACTACCATATGACGTACTTCCCTTACAATTTGTCACGTGCCTTCTTAAATGTTTGAAATGTGCCATGTCCTCCATGAAAAATTAAGGGTTATGTTGATTACCTAACTTACAATTGATAACAATGTCCCCCACTTTTAAAGAAGTGGCTTGAGTTGCATAATTGTCTTCTAGAGAATTATTCTCTTGTAGAACGTGGAAGAACTTAACCCAAGACAAATTATTGGATTCTTGTTTTACACGTTCTAATATTGAAACCTAAAGAGTATAATTTGGGATGGTATTCATGACCATATCCCTTATTACAATCTTTGAATCCCCTATCGCATTCAACTTTTGAATCTCAAAGGTGTTGACAATCTTCAAGTCTTGCAATAGTGCATAGGCTTTAGCCTGTTTATTTGTTGATATACCGAGACACCATGTGAATGAAAATTATATTGTTCCTTTGGGATTTAGGATAACCCTTCCTGAACCTACCACCCCAAAATTTGAATTTATGACCTCCTAGAAGGAAACACATGTTCTGAACCATTAGATTTACTAAGTTGACACCTATCCTCATTACAAGTTATCAACTAAATTATGATAAAATTTTCCACATTAAAAAAAATCTAATACTATTTTATGTCTTAAAACATAAAATATTTTAAAACTAACGAAATGTAAATGTTGATGTTGTTTTTTTTTTTGTTTAGACTATAGGTAAATGTGTTCTTTATAATGCATGTTTCTCCTTGCGGATGTCCGGATTTTAATTATTGGGCACAATGTTCTATGGCCTCCTGCTCACCAATTTTATATTAGCAATTTGCTTTAATGGGCATCATTACAAATTGGCATTAAAAGTGAAAAGATAGTGGCATTAAAAGTGAAAAGATTGTGGCATTAAAAGTGAAAAGATTGTACTAGTGTATGGTTGAGATTCTCCACTTTGCAAAGTTGCTAATAATGCACTTTCTCTTGAAACATAGAAGAGAATAAATATTATTTATGTTTAGACTCTCATGAATATGTTTTTTAACTTTACGTTTCTCATGGTATATAATAGTCCCATTAAGCATTTTGGTGATCTTTACAAAATGGCATTAAAAATGAAAAGAGTGTCATAAATTATGGATGAGATTCCTCACTTTGCAATAAAGTTGTTGATGATACATTATGCCTTAAAACATAAAAGAGAATATTTTAAATTTAAATGAGGATGTTTGCAAAATTTATAATTTTTATATTAATAATTTTTTTCCATTAAAAGATATTGGTTATCATTATAATAGCTATTAAACCATGATCAGATCGGGAAAAATAAAAGCTAGCTAATCCTTCACATTGTAGCCATGTAGTGTTAGGTTTGGAATTCGGCACTCACGTCGGCCTCTCAAATGGAAATTCTAAGTATTTTTCTCTTTGTTCTTAGTTTGATTTCCTTTTCTAAAGGAGTTGTCGTTTTGGCCTCAAATGGGACCTCTTATGCATTCTTTAATGTAGTAGTCTATGGTTCCACTTGGGCTTCGGATGATAATGCTCCAACTTTAGGATTTGAAGGGGTCTTTGACGGATCTGCCTCAACCTTTTCCTTTGCCATTTTTTTTTTGATCTTCAAGAACCTCAAATATGCCGTTGGAAGGGATAGACATGCTAGATTGAGATATTTTTATGATCTGTGGCTCCTTGGACTATTGATTCCTACACCTTTTGGATATTTGCTTAAAAGATTACTGCTCTATTTCATTGGATGGATTTAGAGACTACTTTGGTTGGGGGGAGGGTTGGATTTCTTGGGTTCTTGGGAAACTCTTTGTGAAATGTCCATACTTGTGAAAAGTATTGCATTTGAAAGGGATCTTTTCATAGTCTCGGGCTTGCAAATGGCTCTATCCCTCCATATTAACTTGCACCGCCTCCGGAAGGCCCTTCTTCATATTGATTTCCACACAAATTCTAGCACATAAATAGATATTTCATTTTGGCCTAGCTTGGTCAATATAACAACCCAACTTGTATCCAATTTGTCTAAGAGTATATTCATCCCAAAAGATTATAGGGAGGTGCAACAACCTAACCCACACGAGGGCAACACGGATATCCATATTTGGATCAAAGTCTAAGGTGTAATGGGAGAGAAACATTCCCTTGGATCCCATAAAAAAGGGTCCCAATTTGAAGATCAGAGCTCTCTTCTCCTTGCTACTAAATAAAATTTAACAAAAAGAATCATTGACCATAAGCAAAGTTAAATATATTACCTTGATCCTTGGGAGTCTAGTGCTCTGAAATCCATTCCTGAATTATTCGAGAAATAAGCCAAAGGCTTTTGAAATTTCCTATTAAATCTCACTCGTGCAAAATAAGGGATTTTCTGCTTGGATTTGAAGACAAAATGTCTATCTTGGGAATGAATTCCTCCTTCTTAATGAACTTTTTTTGTACTGGATGCTTTGCATTGGCTGGCTTTGAGGATCTCATAAAAGAAAGAAACACCTCCTCATCAAATTTAGAAGGGGCATCCATACTTTAAACATCATGGGAATCCACCTCAATTCAACTTCTTCAAACCAAGAAATCTAGCTTGGACGACCTCCCAAACATAACCTACAACCAATATTGCAGCAGGAGAATTCATGTGTAGGCCTCCAACAACTCCTGCAATCAAATGGTGGCAACGAGGTATCATGCATAGACCTTCAATGAAACTTGAAATCAGACGGAGGCGCCTAGGGTAAACCCTAGTCACTCTATAAATGAAAATTACTCCACATCTAACCTGTCCATTTGTAACTACTAGTAAACATAATTATTAATCAAAACTATGTTGTGCATTTTTTTGTTATTTGTTATCCAATGTAGGCTCACTATGGTAGATCTATGCAAAGGCCATGAAGAAGAAATTGTGTACAAATATTTTATAATGCTCTCTTGGTGATCAAAGTAAAAGAGGATTATTTTGCCTCGAACTTTGGTATGCAATCAATCAATTGCTATGTTTCGAGAGATATTATCCACATAATTGGGAAACCTAGAAAACTATACTGCCATGCAAGCCAGAATCAATAGACCATAGGTGTTTTTCATCTAGAAGAATAGATTTCTAGAGAACAGTCCATAGTGAAAGGTAGCTATAGAAGGCCAAAACCCATAGCCAAAATATTGGATTAGAGGAGATTGGCTATTTTGTAACATCTTGTTAAAATATTGAGCTGTAAACTGTCATGGATATTTCATTGAAATAATTCGTCACAATAGATCTGATAAATAAAACTGAAATCTACACCATGAAGGTTAAATTCCTTTAGATTCCAAAATATTTAATTACTGATTTTTTTCTTATGCATGAAATAGATAAGATGCAAAAAATAGAGAACGGTAAAGTACAAACACTCAACATCCACAAGATAACATAAATATTTTCTCTAGGAAACCCTTACAGGAGAAAACCCAAGGTGAGGTTGATTTTCTCTCTTTTTTTGGGTATGGAAATAAAGCAAGTACAAAGGAGAAGGCGCTCTCTATGGAGTTACCTGAGACCTATGGCCTATTAGGCTATGACAGAACATTAACCCCCTTTGTTATGCTCTCTAATTTCCCACTCCCAGTTGTTCATCTCTGCTATAGAAAAAAATACAATAACATAGAATGGACCCCTTCTCTGCCTAGTGGCCCAATATTTAACATAACTCGATAGCCATCTAGGGGCAGGGTTTTGAATTCCTCAAGCATCAATTCTAATAAGGTTTTGGACCTTCTATAATATTCTTATAAAATACACTATGTGGCTATCCCCACATGTCTAAGTAATGGAGGTGGACGTGGCATCCACTCGCACCATGGTGATCAATATAGTAGGTCAACTTGTGGGAGGCATAACTTTCTCATATGAACTTTGATTGATGAATGATATGCACCGTTGGGAAGATATCTGTGTGTATAATAAATAATATCCCTCCATAGTAAGGTTTGGACAAAAAAAAGTGTCATTTGATGCCTCAAAATCCAAATTTCCAAATTTGGACCAACCGTCGAAATGGCCCTACAAGTTGATTCCTCCAATTTTTCCACCTAGAAAGCACTAAGATAAATGAAAAATAATGTAATGATCCAATATGGATCATACCTCCCCATTTAGGGAGGATTTTGTTCCCAAAAATATTTACTGAATGAGGTGAGGAAATTGTTCCTCTACCTTCTCCCTGGAGTACCAGTTTTCTTTGCCTAGAAGTTGTCCTTTCAACCTGATATGCCAAAGTTCATGATGCCCTTGTCTTGTAGTTCTGTACCTCTTCTACAAAACTATGTCCTCTGCCAACTCTTCCTGATCATTTGGTGCTAAGTCCTCTATGGAAGTTAGGACCTGTTCCTCTTGATCCAACATGGAAGGCTCATAGAGTTTGAGATTATCCACATTCACTACTGAGTGAATGCACATTTATGGGGGTAGACTGAGTTTGTAGGCATTATCTCCCACCTTTTCCAATACCTTAAAAGGAACATAGCTCATATCCTTGATCTTCTTACCAGGACCCTGTAGCCTTTCCTTATTCAATTGTAACCATACTTTGTCTCCCACTCTAAATGTTCTCTTTATTCTGTGTTGGTCATGCCTAGCCTTGTACTTTTCCTGTGACTTCTTCAATGTCTCTTGTGCTTTCAAATGGATTTGCCTAATCTTCTCAATAATTTTTTCTATTTTTAATGCATCTCCTGTGAGGTCCTCCCTCACTCCTCCTTGTTTTCCATATACAACATCTAAGGGTGAAGGTGGAAAATACCCAAAGCAAGTTTCAAAAGGTGACATCCAATAGATGTGTGGAATGCTTTTTTATATGTTGTATATAGATCAAATTTTAATCCTAGGTCTTCAGATGCTTTTGAGTAACCCCTCAAAAGATGCACCAAAGTATGTTGACTACTTCTTTCTGCACATCTGTCTATGGATGAAATGTTGTAGACCTCTTCAACTCAGTGTCCATCTTCTCCCACAATGTAGTCCAAAATGCACTGAGAAATATGTTATCCCTATCTGAGATGATGCTCCTTGGTATCCCAAAGTGCACCCAGACATGTTCAAAGAAAATATTTGTTGCTTCTTGTCCCTTGATGATCTTTCTACAAGGCATGAGAATGCACACTTTTTTGAACTTGTCAACTACCACAAATAAATAGTCATGTCCCTTCCATGTTGTTGGTAAACCTCCAACAAAATCCATGGAAATGCTTTCCCAAGGTCGAGTGGGTACATGTAAGGGATGGTATAGACCTTGCTCCTATTACTGGGCTTGTTTGTGCAACAAAGTATACATCCTCTAATATATCATTCTACATATTCCTGCATTCTCATCCAGTATGCATGCCTTTGTAAATTGGCAATTATCTTCCCAACACCAAAATGTCCTACAACCTTGGAGGTGTGAGCCTCTCTGATAAGCTACACTCATTCACCTCCAGGGACATAGAGCTTCTCAAGCTTGTAGAGAAAACCATTATGGAAATTATAGTCAGACTTTTCGTCACCTTCTTCTATATGAATTTGGCCATGTAGCTACCAAAACACCTCCTTGAAATCTTCACCTTTTGTGTATGCCTCTTTGTATGCATCATGGGTAAAAGGCTCCATGTGCATCATATCTCCCAAAGTTGTAATATTGGATGTGGGTGGTTGTGAAAGCATGTATACCGACTTATTTTTTCTACCCTTCTTATACTTTATGACCAAATGAAATTGTTGTAAAAATCCCATCCACTTGTAATTTCTAGTTTGTTGTAGCTTACTTTGGGCCTGGAAATATTGTAGTGGCTGCCAGGTTGGTGATTTTTGTGGATGATGGTCTCCTTTCCCATCAGATAGTGCTTCCATTTTTTGATAACTTGTACCAAGTCATAGAGCTCCTTCTCATAGGTAGGGTAGTTGAGAACCGATCCATGAAATAATTCAGAATGATACCAGATGGGCCTTCCTCCCTACATAAGTACTACTCCCATGGTATACCCACTTGCATTTGTCTCCACTTCAAAGGGCTTATGGAATTTTGGTAGTGCGAGCATTGTTTCTTTACTGATATTTCTTTTCAACTCATCAAAGGCCTTCTATTGATTCTTCCCCACTAGAAACTCTTACCATTGGCTATTATGGCGTGGAGTGGAGCAACTACCACTAAAAATGAAGCTATGAACTTCTACAAGTATTGTGTTGCCCCAACAAAACTCCTAACTTCAGTTAAATTTGTAGGAATTGGCCGTTTTATGACGGCCTCCATCTTTGCGGGATATATTTCTATCTCCCCTCCACCAATCACATACCCCAAATACACCAAAGACTATTGAGCAAATTCACATTTCTTGACATTGGCCAACAACTGGTGCTTCTTCAGAGTCTCTAACACATGCATAAGATGTGAGATATGCTCCTCCCAGGTAGTGTTATAAACCAATATATCATCCAAACTGGCAATAACAAATGAATCTAAATAAGGGCGAAAAACGTCATTCATTAGTCTTATAAATGTAGTCAGTGCATTGCATAAACTGAATGGCATAACCAACCACTCATACAAACCTTGATTTGTCTTGAAGGCAATCTTCTAGGTATCTTCTTCTTTGACTCATACCTAGTGATATCATGATTTCAAATATAGCTTAGTGAAGTACTTGGCATGTTGTAGTTAGTCCAATAGATCATCAATCCTTGGCAGAGGGTATCGATTCTTCAGTGTAATCTTGTTCAATTCCCTGTAATCAACACACATTCTCCAAGTCATCATTCTTGGGTACAATTATGATGGGTGGCCCACAAGGTGAGGTACTCAGTAGAATAACACCCTTCTCCAACAACTTCTACAATTGCTTCTTCACTTCATTCGCTTCTAGAATAGATTGTCTATAAAACTCAATATTCAACAATGGGGAGTCTGGAAATAATTACATTTCATGTTCCAATTCCCTCTTAGGTGGTATCCCTTTAGTCTCTTGGAAAACTCATCTATATGCCTATAGAAACTCCTCTAAATGATGTTGATGCTCTTTAGTACAACCCTCCAGGGATGCCTTTACTCTCATTGACTCATCATCAGACTGATTTTATCTTAAGAAAACAAAAACATATTTCTTACTAGAACTAATAAACTTCTTGGCTTGGTTGACACTTACCAGTGATATCTTTGACTTTCCTTTATGCACGTTGACGATGCAGGACTTCCCATCCTTGATCAGTCAGTATTGATTAGCTCTCCGCATGAATATTGCATCCTCTATATACATGTAAGGGCTTCCAAACACTACTCCACATACATCAAGGGGTACTACATCCAATTCCACTTCATCAATAAAATCAACACTTATAGAAAATGTAGTATTACATTGTTTTGTTACCTTTATCTCTGGATCCTTGTTTACCCAACCCAATGGATAGGAGCTAGGATCATTGCGAACCTCCAATCCAAGCTTTCCGACTAGATCCGCTGCTATGAGATTAGTCTATGAACGAAAGTTGAACATAGCATCTATCTTGGTCTTCTTAACTTGAATCTTGATGTGAAAGAGCTTGGTCATATCCTTCTCCTCCTTGTGATGAAGGCCACTCAGATTCACCTCCTTCTACATAGATGTGCATACAATATTTTCATCCACATCTGAGTTAATTTCAACCTGATTGCTCGAATCTGTGGCTAGAAGGTTCTTTTTATTTCTATCATTCTTGTGGTTCTTTGGGTTCAACTCTGGATGTAGTATCCAACATTTTTTCTCAATGTGGCCATCAATGTTGCAATGATTGCAATGGTTGCTAGGATCTTTGCACTGATGTGTAGTGGCTATTGTCTTCTTATATTTTCCCCATTTCCACTTCTTCTTCCCCTCCTTGGAAGCTTCCTAGTGCTCTTTCTGCTTCAAACCACTTGGTTTCCCCTTCTTTTGGCCTATGTTTTCCAGGTACTATTCCTGGACACATGCCTCATCCACTGTCCTTGGCTCATAGAGCATCACCCGCTTTCATAGATGACTGTGTAAACCCCTAAGATACTTGAGGAGTACATATGGGTTATTAGGAGAGATACCCAACATGATGACCATCCTTCTAAACTCAGTGGTGTACTCCTGTACACTTTGACCCTGCCTTTTCCTAAAGTAGTGTCACTGGATCCATTGTTCCTATACATACTCAATAGGGTAGAATTGGGACTTGATGAGGATTTTAAAGTCCTCCCACCTAGTTAGTAGTGTATCACCCTCCAACCTAAGTGTTTATGTGTGGATTTTCTACCAGATTAAAGCATGGCCCTCTAACTTCAATCTAGAAAATGAAATATTATGTTCTTCATCTGTATGGTGAACACTAAAATTAAACTTCTAGTTGTTGCAACCAATGATTCAGTTTTAATGCATCAATCTCACCTTGGTATGTATTTATGTCCATTTTCACTTCCATATTGAATAGGGACTATGAAGGGTTCATGGCACTCGAAATCAATTTCTCTTTCTTAGATTCTTTATGTGACTCCTTTGTTGAGTCTTCTTGATCTTCTGACTTCCCCTCCAATCTAGTCTCCGAATTAGAGCGTCCATCATCTTCAACATGTATGATATTTCTTGCTAGAGATTCCATGAGGAGGTTCATATTGCGATTGATGTTGGAAACTTGTCCTTCCAACCTCTCAAATCTCTCTTCTACTGGATCTCAAGGGTTGTTATGAACATAATTGTCTGCCATGGCTAGGGTTTATGTGACTTATGTTTAAGCCAATTCCTGGATCTTGCAACTTCCCACAAATACCCAAAAGAAAAACCTACTCTGATACCAATATGATCAGTAAATTTTCATGGATATTCCACTAGAACAGTTCATCACAATAGATCTGATAAACAAAACTGAAATCTACACTATGAAGGTTACATTCCTTTAGATTCAAAAATATTTAGTTACTGACTTTCAGCTTATGCATGAAATAGATAAAATGTGGAAAAATAGAGAACAATAAAGTACAATCACACACCATCCACAAGATAACAAAAATATTTTCTCTGGGAAACCCTTATGAAAGAAAACCCATCTAGAAGGTGATTTTGTTATGCTATATTTTATCTTGTATGGAAATAATGCAAGTACAATGCAAAAGGCACTCTCTATGGAGTTACCTGAGAACCGTGGCCTATTAGGATGCTACAAAAAATTAACCCCCTATGTTATGCTCTCTAATTTAGCCTCCCTAAATGGGGAGGTATGATCTAGAATCGATGATTATATGTAACACCTTGCTTCCCTCAATCTGTAAAAAGTAATTATATTGGCCAAGAACTATGACAAACTCAAAGATGTGAATGTTTGATTTGATGGACCTTTGTATAAAAGGTCGATGAATGTAAATTATGTTATGAATATGTGTTGCATGACTGTTGGGGAGGGGATGTGCTAAAAGAGACCACGATGGCTAATGAGGGGTGGTGGAAGGGACCTGGAATGGTTGCATTAACTTCCACCGAACCAATGTTGTATTGGTTTTTACTTGCTCAAAGACCAAGAGCAACTCTCTGACCCTGGAATGAATTAAATGTCAGGATGGTAGGTGGGGAGGCTCCTCAAGAGTTAATGAGGGGATGGGGGAAAACCACCCATCCGTAGAAGCTCTCAGACCTGACAACGGATGGGGGAATTCACGCCAGACACAATCTTGCAAAAAAGGCAAGAAAGGAAGTGTGGGGAATGAGAAGAGAGAACACGCGTGATAGAGATCACGGAAGAGAACCAGGAGGAACTCTGGAAATACAGGGAGTTCTGAACAGAGGAGAAGGAGAGTAAACTTCATCCTTGACTTCTATTGAGCTGGAAGTAGGAGATTGAATCTCAAGCATCGTGGTCTAGCTCGGGGGTGGCTAGTGGTAAATCCGTTTGGAGTCATTGAGCCTACGGTTGGGTGGAAACGAACACCCCTCTCAGCAGTCGCATCACGCCTGGTGTTTTTGATAAGTGTTTATGTCTTGTATTTTGAATTGAATATCCTAGATGCATGCTCATGTTTATACGCTCATAAATGGTTTATGTATAGAAGTGATTGCCTTGTGTTTTGATTGGGAATAATGGATGCATGCCTATACTTATATATGACCATAATCGGTTTATGTATAGAATGAATAAGTTCAGAATACGAGTCCATCCTCTTGAGAATTGTCCCATCTACTTGACTCATGCTTTGTCCTAGTTTGATTTCCCGAAGGCACCTCCACCCGGGAATTTTCCTCGCATTCCAGAGTCGGAGTGAGTTCCTTGAAAAGACTACCGTTATAGTAAACCCACGAGAAGTTTTGATCTAAAAATGAAGAAGACTTGAAATACTTGAAATTATTTGCAATGTAAATGCTATGTGTTTAAAGAAAAAGGATCAGTTTGCAACACATAGATTAAGGGATTACTTATGCAAAATACACATAGACAACAGCATAATCAATGAACATAAGCACATAAACACAACAACTGATAAAGGAGTTCACCCCTCTCATGGGCTACATCTCCTGGTCCAGCTTCCAATGGATCATTATTATTAATTTCTCAAAAGTGCTCAAAAACATGTCTTACAATGCTCAAACTGACTGCTCCAATGGCTTCAGAGCGTCCAAAAAACCCTGTCTGGGCTCTTTCAGCACCTCAATCGATTGAAAAATGAAGAATTTAGGCCTCCTAGAAGTCTTCCCCTTCAAGCTTGTTGTCTCTACATCTATAGATTGCACCCCCCTCTTGAATGAACCTGGCACACACGCAATAAATAGCGTGAAAAACCAGCACCGGGCGCAACCGCGCCAACGGTGAAAACCATAGGACGGTTAAGGGCGCGCCAGCCCCTAACCGCCTAGGCACCTGGGAATATGGGTCATAGGACCTCACGCTATAATAAAAAGGGCTCCGTTTTAATACCAAACAAAGTAATGACACATGGTGGGTCGGTTTTCAAACCGTGCAAACCACTTTACACAAATCCCGCACGCATATACAAAGGTCACATGGTATATACAAAGGTCACGGGCTATGGTTTAAACCCCGCACCAACCGTTTGGTGTATAGCATATATGGTATGGACATATGCGAAAACAAATGACCACGGGTCGGGGCTAAGCCCCAGCCCGACCCCCCGCCAACGGTTACAAACTTTGATTTTAAATATAAACCAACGCATATACATGTTAAGTAACAACCCATGGTCCATTGGTCGGACGGTCTTTGCGAAGGCGTAAGGTGGAGGGGAGGTCCAGGGGTCGAACCCCATGGACTCCATTACATTTTACATATAACAACCAACCAATCCTGGGGTGCCACGTGGCAGCCCATGATTGGGCCATGTGGCACCCAATCACTTGCCTGAATAGTGCCACATGTTGACTCCCCATTCGACCACCTGTCATCCAATAATAACTACCATGTCACCACACGTATGGTCGTACGGCTCTGCCACGTCAGCCTATACGGACTGTACAGTCAGCATCAAAAATTTTTGCTTGTTTGACTTGATGAACAGATTGCAATATCTCTCACTCCTGACGTCCGTTTGAGATGAAATGAGTTGCGTTGGGTTTGAAACGACGAGGCCTATGCGCTCATCTGGTTTGAAGTGATTCCGAGCACTTTGAATTTTTGAGCAAAATTTGATCCCCTGATCACACCTCCCCATTGGGAAGCTTTTGGACCTCCA